>FIZR01030014.1:0-50671 GCA_900060175.1 Ferrisia virgata
GGGGCGTGCTCCCTAAATAAGTCATAGGTGCCGTGGTATGGGGCCCCGCATTGAACAAGAGGCCACATGTTGACGAAAAGAAGAATAAAACTCGGACACAAATACGTAATATTTATTGAATAAAATTACATAAAATGTTGAATTGTCAAATTCAAATAATGTAATAATCAGTTTACCATCTAACCAGTGCTAAAGAATACATTCGGTATGATATAGTCAATAGCTTTGAGGCATTAGTAGGTCATCAACTTTGTTAGCCTGGTTTTCTATGTCATATTGTCAATGAAAATGAGGAAGAGGGTGAATATCAACAAAATTCGTTTTTGGGTCCTAGAAGACCACCAAGAAGATTTTTAGCTGTGTCAGATATTAATTTTTATTTTATTTTCGCCAAACATTAGAATAATTTACTCCACTCGATACCGACCCCTCTACTCAATATCCGCAGCTTGTAAATTTAATCCCAATCCGCCAGCTCTAGTACTCAATATGAACAAAAAATATTCGCTGTCAGGGCTGTTGAATTTCTTCAGCAGCTGTCCTCTATCTTCAGGTTTGGTTGTATCGTCCAAACATAGGAACGTAGGTAAGAGAATTTAAGCCAGTTTAAATGATCTTCCACAATGGTCATAAGTTGAGTCATTTGACAGAATAACAGTATTCGGTGATAGGTAGCTTTTAATTTATGTAGAATCCTATCGAGTATGAGCTCGAATTGGCAGACACTCCAAACAAGTCAGGTCTACAAATGACATGGATATAAAAGCTTAAGTGAATAATTTATCAAACCAAAAAGTATATTATATCTGTTGTTCCAAAACCGCCAAGTTTTAACATAAGAGCATTGTTTGAGCATCGCTGACAACTCAAGAAAATAAAAATCAGTAATTTTATTTAGATATCTACATGTATAAAAATAACCCATGTTTTACAGAAAAAAATCTTAAAGTGATTAACATCAGAAATAATATTGTTTGCATACCTCCTCAAGAAAAGTAAAATCTGTTTTACGAAGCTGAATTTTAGAATCGATTTCCAATCTGAGGAAATTTACAGGACGAACACTTTTTGTGCCTCGATCATACGTTTTAAGAGATTAATTCGTTAATTCGTCGTATAATATAAAAACCCTAAAGCGATCAAATACACCGCATAGCATTACACTATCTGATAACAAATCAAACTATGTTTGTCTCAGAACAATTTCGTAAGAATTTTAAAAGAAATTCTCATTACACATGAAAGATTTTACTGATTAAATTAACTGAGAAAAAGAGCAAAAAGTACCTTCTATAACCTTTCGAAGTGTTTTGCCGCATTTTCAAATTCAAGTTTATCAGCGCATCCCTTCTCCAACAACTGAAAAAATATTACAGTTATGATCTACAGAAAATTTGATTTCCAAACACAATTAAGAAAATACTCACATCTGATACTTTCATCGGAGAACTTATACTCCCCAAATTATCGCTCCTGGTTTAAATTAAACTTGTTAAACAACTGCCACACATCGATAAGAAAATGGAGGCATCTAAAGAAATTTTGTATTTTGAAATTACGTAAAAATATTTTTCCATTTTTTAAGTTTGTAAGGCTAAAAAGAATGAAATCTTATGTGGAATGTATCATGAAAAAGTATGTTCCTTCATACTAAGTTTACTTTAAAATCATGGCAAAAAAAAATTCAAATTCACAAGTCATGACTATAATGCTTGTAATTATAAATCACTAGACACAATCTTGAAATGGGAGTTTTTTCCATAAAATAGCTTTAACATATAAATCAAACAAATGCAAAACAACAAAATTATAAAATTAAAATCATAGCAGGTACGTTGAAAAAATTAAAAGCGTTTAAATAAATCATTAAGACTAAGACTAGAAAATAAAACTTATTATAGAAAGGAAAAAAACCAAGCGATAAAATATGATTTAAACGCGTCGTCGAGAAATAGGAAGCATAGGCGATTATGAGGAATTCTCCACGTCATTTCTAGCATCATGGAAGACTTTCTCAAGTGCTATAGAGTCTCTGTATATCAACGACTCTTCTTCGTTATACTTTTGGGCATTTTTGCACAACAGTATAAATTCATATTCCAATTCATCTATCGATACATACTGAAAGAAAACGGCAAGAGAAAAAAATGGATTTAAAATTCATGTAAAAGAACATTGAATTACAAACCAAAGAAAAAGTACTTTGCCATCGTTGATTTTAGCGTTGATTTTTTTAATATCGACAGGTTTCTTAATAATTGCATAATAATCAGGTAATTTTTTTCTCGAAGGTAATTTGTGGAAAGGTTCGCTGAGTACTCGCTCTCTGAAAAAAAAGTCGTACAAACATTCGTATGAAGGAACGATTCTTCAAAAGTAGAAAAAAACTGATAAACTTCTGGACTTACTCTTCTTTATATTCGATAACAATGTCCATAATACGTCTCATTTGTCTTTTCATTTTTTCATCATTGACTTTATCTACGCGTTTTTTCTTTTGATACGATACTGGTAAATCATCATCATTATCATCTTCATCAATGATAGAACCCCTTTTTCTTCTTTTTCTTGTTTTCTTAGTAGTTTTAACCTCTCCATCTTCTTCGTCCTCATATTCTTCATAGGTATCATCAATAGCCTATGCGAGAAAAAAAAACATTTTCATATCATGTTTTATGAATAAAACACACATTTGATATGTTTACCTTGAGCCATTCTTTATCGGTTAAACTATCAGAATAGTCTACTTCTTTGCGAGCCCTTGAACCACGACCCATACTTGTATTCATATCCTGATCATCTTCAGCAGTCCATTTTTCCACCTACATATTCACACGAAAAATCGACAGAAATTTTGCCAAATAGAAAATTGCATTATGAGTTTTCTTCCAAAGGTAGGGACGACATATTACCTCATCATCGTTTTTGACCAACCAGTCGGGTAATTCGGTTTCTTCAACAAGACGTGATTTACGATTCGGGCCAGGTTTCGCTTCTTCTCTACGTCTTTCTATATCCATTTTTTGGAAGGTTTCGAATTCGGTTTCACTACGTGCGATCATCTGATTTACTGTTTCATCATCTGGGACTTCGTTTTCTTCCTGGGTCCATAATTAAACATAAAATTAACAATTTGAATAATTCAAGCAAAAAATATGTGCATTAAAAACTCGAATATGAAACGTCACCTCATCTTCGGCATCATCTTGATGCAAAATAGTCTGTAAAAATTGCTGTCTTTCCGATCCAGTGGATTTCTGATCAAACATACCGGCTTGGATAACTTTTTCGTCCATGTTCAGTTTATATCGAGCTGCAGCTAGAATACGTTCTTCGACGGAGTTCACAGTCATTAAACGTAACACACGAACTTCATTTTGTTGACCGATACGATGGGCACGATCTTGAGCTTGTAAATCCTTGTAAGCCAAATTACATTGTTATAAAGTCAGACTGATTATCGAAGGAAATTAATTTCTAACGTACAACTTACCTGATGAGGATTCCAATCAGAATCAAAAATAATAACAGTATCGGCAGCTTGTAAATTCAAACCTAAACCTCCAGCACGTGTACTCAACAAAAATAGAAAATATTCACTACCCGGATTATTGAATTTTTTCAACAAATCTCCACGATCTTCCGCCTTTGTCATTCCATCCAAACGCAAATATGAGAATTTACGCCAATTTAAATAATCCTCCATAATGGTCATTAATTGGGTCATTTGACAAAACAACAGGACTCGATGATTAGTTGCTTTCAGTTTAGGTAGGATCCTATCGAGTAGCTCAAATTTACCGGACACTCTGTACAAGTCCGGCCTAAAAAATTGAATTTACATATTTAAAAAAATAACATACCGATACCTGATAATTAATAATTTATTAAAATTGATTAATTTGTATTTTTTAACATACCCCGTAACAACACCTGTCGAGGTTCCAATATGATCGCAATATTTTTCTTCAATATGTTGAAACATGAAAGGATGGTTACATAATTTCCTCAACTGAACGATAGTATTCATCAAAGCTTTCGCTCCTCCTCGACCTTGTTTACCCCTTTCAGATCCATCGGTGAGTAAAACTCCTTTGCTTTGCATATGTCTAAAGCAAAATAAAATTATGATTATGATGAACTTCTCAATCGATAAAACGCAGAGAAAAGTGAGCTTGCCTGTACAAAACACGTTGTAATCCAGACATATCGCATTTAACGATATATTCAACTTTATCAGGTAATTGAGATTCGACTTCTTTTTTCAATCGCCTAAGCAAGAATGGTCTTAACACTTTGTGCAATCGACGAATGATCAAAATAGTTTCTTCTTCGTTCAATTCAACCTTTTGAAAAATAAATAAATAAAACTGTTGCACACCGACATTCACATTTTATAGTTACAACCCGATATATTAAAATACCTTTTCGCCTGTAGTTGCAAAAGGAGCGTTAAACCATTGCTCGAAAGTGGAGCAAGATTTGAAAATTGACGGTAGAAGGAAATTCAACAATGCCCAAAGTTCGGGAAGTTTATTCTGCAAAGGCGTACCAGTCAACAACAAACGATGTGATGCAATGTAATGGGTATTCAGTACTTGAGTTAATTTACAGTGATGATTTTTCATTCGATGACCTTCATCAATAATCATGTATTTCCAGTGGATCTGCAAAAACAGCAAATTAATACTTTAGAAGTCTTTATTTAGAAAATCACTCATCAACATTGTATGCATTTCCGTTACTTTAGCTAAAATTGATTTATCTTTAATAACATATTCGTAGGTAGTTAAAAGAACATTAAATTTGGCTGCTTTCATTTGCGTTTGCAACATACGTCTAGCGCCAGGGGATCCTTTATACGCAACTACGCAAACAGTAGGAGCCCATTTTTCATATTCCAGTGCCCAATTCGATAAAGTTCTGCAAAATATGTAGTTGTAAGGATTGAATAATTCATGCAACAACAACTGAGCGCAAGTATACTATTTATTAGCAACTTACGACAACGGTACGATAATTAAGAACGGTCCATTAACACCCTTCTTTTCCATTAGATAAGTGATTAAAGCTATGGTTTGAATGGTTTTACCTAAACCCATCTCATCTGCTAAAATGCCATTCAGATTGTTATTATACAGTGATACCAACCATTCCAATCCCTAAACAAAGCAAAATTTTCAACTACGTGAACACATGCTACGTAATTTTCACAACATTTTCATAGAAATCACTAACCTTAATTTGATATTCTTTTAACTTTCCGTTCTGCATTATGGAAGCCTGTTCTGTGACACATTCGTGGACTGTATGAGCAATGCTGAGAAAAAAAACAAAGAAGCATTAATACGTACAGTGATTCTAAATACTTTAAAGTGAACTCGAATAACTAACAATAAAATACCACAAACCTGTAATAAGTATGCTCTTCATTAGCATTCTTGTATTCATCATCTTCAACTTTTGCTTTATGAATAACTTCTTTGACTCTACGTTCGTCTGATCTGTCTCGATCTTCGGATAAAGCATCTGAGATGTGAATAAGATTCATAAAATAATTTTAATACATCATTCTTTCACTTCAACTCCCACATTTTCTAAAAGTTTACATTCAGTTGATCATATTCACCCCTAGACATAATATCATCATCTTCCTCTTCTTCATTTTCGGAATCATCGGCAATTTCCCATCCAGGATGAGAATCTAACCAAGCATTCAATTGATTTCCTAACGGAGCATCATCTCCTCTTAGTTGTTTACCAGTTGCAATTTCTACGACGCCAATATGAACATTGGAATTATTCAAACCGCCAGCTTCCAATAATTTTCGTTTCTTATTCAACTACAATAATTAAAAATTCATTGGTAAAATTATATGACTCTATCAACGACTGACGTTATGTACTTTTCGGAAACTGACTCTCTTTTGGTTTTTTTCCTCTTCTTCTTGTTTTTTTCGTTGCTCCATTTTGTGTTGTTTAACCATCTCAGTAAGATTACTAATGTACTCATCTGTTTGAGAAAGCAAGAAAGCCAACCGTTTATCCTTCTTCTGATCGATAAGTTTTCTGGAACAAACATAAAATATTGAGAGAAAAATCTGGATGAACAAAAATTGAGGCGATAGAAAATAAGATCACACCTGTAACCTTCTTCATCTTCGGCCATAAGTCTGCGCATACGTTCTTTTTCAATTCTTTCTTGTTCCTTTTTCTGTTCACGCTCAGCGTTAGCGTGATAATTCATTACTGCTTTATTAAGTTTTGCTATTTTAGTTTGATTATTACGATGATATTCCTTGAGATCTTTGCAGTGTTGCGAAATATTGCTGAGAAATTCCTACAAATCGGATAATTAAAATAAACGGAAGAAATTCAATCAGTTGTATCGGTTTTCAAGCAATATACCTGATGCTTCTGTCGTTTTTTGCGCTCAGCTTCTAATTTTTGTTGTTTTTCCAACTTCTCTGTCGATCTGGCCTCTCTTAAACCCTGTCTCTTCGTACGTTTATATGCTTTCATATTGACCGCCGTTTCGAGGGTAGTATCTCGTCTGGTGCAAGCCAATACCTAAAAAAATCATTAAGTAGAGAAAATATCCGTTATAAAAAAAGAACGAAAAGTCAAGTGGTGAGAGAGCACACCTCAGCACGCAACTGTCTCTGGAAATTGAGCACTCTCAAAGCTCTACGTTCAATTTCAGCCATAACTCTGAGATCTTCTGACATACTTGTTGGCAAATTATCCAATTCTTCGATACGATGAGCAATTCTGGTAGCGATTCGGTTTTCTCTTTCTTGTAACATTAGAAGTGGATCGATACCAGTCGGTTTTGGAAGACTAGTAACACGATTTTGTTTTTGATGAAGAGACAATATAGGAGTGGGTGTCGACGAAGAGTGGGTAGTTGGCTGCGCGGAGGGAGATTGCTGAGGAGGTGATGGGACTGAACCTACTGGTCTAGCGACACCTGGAGATACACTGTTTGTTGCAGGCATTACATTAGATGTTGGTTGGGCACCAGGTTGGACTGGTACTTGAGGCTGTTCTCCAGATCTATTCGGTTGATTCTGGTCACTTTCAGAACCTACGTAATCTCTATTACAAAATGATTTTTGGTAATAATCATAATTTCCGTTATATTGTAGGTTACCAGAATCACTTGCTGGTCTAGGTGGAGGTCCAAATGATCCAGATGATGATACTCCATTCATAGGAGGACCATGAATACCACCAGTAGGATCGGCTTTTTTGCCTTGTAGAGCTAAAGCCAATTCTGGATTAAGAGGCAAGTTCCTTGCCAACATTCGATAAGCAAAAATTTGAGCTCGGAGCTGTTGCAACTGTTCCGGAGTGAAAATATGTTTACCGGAGTTTATCGGTGGGCCCTGTTGATGAATTACAAAAAATCTGAATCTGTTGATTTAGGTCTAAGTAATTTAGATAAAATCCTCTCTGTGATTTTGCTTCTTTCTACTGCAGAATATTGAATCTCACCTGAGACATGGGTTGACGAGAAGTATCTACACCTTCATGTCGAGCTCGTAACGCCAGTAGTTGGGAATAACGAGGATCCTCCTGTAATCCTTTCTCTTCCATTGAATCTATAGCTCTCTGTAGCGCACTCAAATTCTCCTGTCTTCCACCGGGCTATATCAAAAATTGTTATCAGTCGTTAGATTCGTAAACATTTCAAATGATTAGTTTTATTATAAATATTAGCGCCAATGAAGTTAAAAAATTCAGTCAATTCTTATTTGAAGCTAACATATTTTCGCTGAATAAAATTCAATATAAAATCGTTACGTGTACTGCAAATGTGATTCAATTAAAAGGAAAGTATGGCCAATAAACAGCAAATAAATTAAAAGTTTCTATTTTGAATCGTTTTAGGTCACATAAAACTTCAATAAAAATGACTTACTGGTCCAGGAGGATGAGGAGGAAATCCGGACGGTGATGGAGAATTCTGCGGCGGACCCATGGCGGTCGCCATGTTCTCGTTAAATACGAAACCTGAGCGACCGCCGAGTTTACACGGGAATTAACTTGTATCAATTACAATTTCCTTTCATGCTTATTCATTTCATGGTTTACCTACGGACATCCTTTCCATATTTAACCGTATAACATCAATCAAATACTCAACCTACACCTCTGATATGATAATGATTTTGATCATCAACAAAAACAAATACAACGCAACACACTTCACACTAGTTAGCAACTGCAGATTGCATAATCAAAAATCAAAGGATGTGAGTGTCAATTCAGTGTAGGTACCTTGACAAAAATAAAATTACCAGTCAGATTCATACGTGACACTACATTCTCACAAACATGCACCTTCAATCTTTCACATTCAATTTTCAAATCTATACCTAATAAAATTCTGAACTTGCAGCAATTTTTGATTCGATTTTTGGTATTGATTAATATTTTTTGTTGTAATATGATTATTAATAACATTATCACTCAACTCGTACACCAAAATCATCAGCCGGTTTCAGGCTATTATTTCAAAAATTCATGTTCCAAAATCATTGCTCGTTGACGTAAATATAAAACAACGTTATGTGCTTCGACAAATTAAACACTAACCCAGTCGTGTCCAAAATTGAAATTTTTTCACTGTTTAATAAATATAATACAAGACAAAGTTAACATGTATATTTAAATAAAAATCTGATTTTTTTAAAAAACGCGATAAAACGATTCTGCAAGCGCAGATGATTATAACAAAATGACGTTATTCAATCCTTTTCTTAAAAAGAACTTACCGATATTACTAAATAGATACATAATTACGTATGAAATCATTCGTTGAACTCGCAACATATCATTGATGATAACGGCCAATTCTGTAACCTGATTTTGGTATTGGTAAATTGAAATGTAAGTGTAATTTAAATAATTATTCTAAGCAATCTTATCAACTAATGACAATGTTCTGTCACATCTACAACAACTGACTTCTTCCAACCAAACAAGAAAAATCCTGTGGTCGATCCAAGAGCTACAGCCAAACCTAACCATACGTTATAGGTCATGAAAATTAACATAAGGAAGTAGCTTATAACTATTTGGATTACATGTAGTAAAGTCTGATATCCGTGACTTTTACTGAACATCAATGGTCTGAAAAAAATGAAAGAAAACAACATTAAATCTCGTAAATCCCAAGTGTCCTTATCGATGCGTTAGACATGATAATAATTTATAATGTGAACATACAAGAAAATGGAATGAAACAAAAAATGACTATAAGTATTTACAAGGCTCATAGACTAAACGTTAGAAACAATAATATTAAATATATCTACACAAATAATTGATTCGTTAGACATACAAGTGAAATTAGAAACAGAAGTGAAAACAAAATGAAGGCTAAATTCAGATAAACCGCAAATGTACAACGGGCATTTTTGATAGTGCCTAGTTAAAAATGATGAATTTTCACGCTTTACTCGAAACAAAATACTAAAAAGCATCGACATGCAAAAATAAAAATATTCAGCTTTGCAAAACGTTTTTAAAGATTTTAGGCCTACGTTAAAACTTACGCATTTCTTTGAGTAACATCTGGACAAATACTGCAAATGAAATGGCTAATTTTACTAAATGATTCTTTTCATAACTTAATCAATTTTCAAGGTGATTATTATCAGAAAATTATACATATAGAAAATAAAACTACGCTTGAATAATAAAAATGTCAAAGAGTTTCAAATATACTTACTGAGAAACTTTGGCTTCTGAAGGAAGAGGAGTTTTATCTCCGGGAATAGGAACAGAACGGTATTGAAGTAAACTGTACGACCTCCAAAATAAATGTTCTCTGGAATGATAATTAATCTCAGTAATAATATTAAGGTTTATTTTCGTATCTATAATAAATGTAAATTCACCTGTAATATTTGAGGCCTTCGTATAATACGGCTAAGATGAAAATGCCGATCATAGACCCAATGAGGCCACCATATGTGGAAAACTTCCAAAAGCTGAACAGTACCGTTTCTTCACAACCAAAATGAAAACTCATACTCATCTAAATAAATTATATGCAAGTTTAATTAAAATCCGATGCACTAAAATTGCGTAAAATTTTACATCCAATTAAATTCTTACCATATGTTCCATCATATTCATGTGTCCAGCGTGCGCATCATGATTCATATGATCGTCTGTGGATGGTGTAGAATGCATATCGTGATTGTGATGGTCATGTTGGTCACCCATTTTTAAACTGTAAAATAAGTTTTCTATGAAATAACTACCCAATATACACGTCGCAAGAACAACTTTACGATTATGTAGAATATCACAAACCAATTAAAACAAGCTTATAGATTATTCAAGAAATCTCGAGTTCTTAGAATGAAATTCTTATCGATAATTTCTTTATACTACTGTCAACTTAACACGTCAATCAACTTACAGATATAACGCATACGTTGCATAACACAATCATACTGAAAACGATACACGATAATCGTATTTTTGCATTCATAATTTTTTTCTTTGTAATTCAAACTCAAATTTTTTGGTTCAGTCAATAATGACGTGTTTCATACGAACAGATACAAAAAACATTTGCACATTTTATGGTTTGCAAATTCGTCTTTTTCAACGTACCATAATTTTTAGTTATAGTACGAGGTAGAGGTATCAGTACCTAATGATCTACGTGTGTGCATTATATTTCAAGTACAGCAGCTCGCAAAAACATACTTATTCGCAGTACGACGATAGCTAAAGTACTTTTCAATACTGTATAGATTTTTATCCACTTGATTTGGATAAGACATCGAGTCCCTCAAAAAGATAATTAATTACATTTTTTTCCAGTTATGTAATTGCATACGATTTTATAATGGTTAAGGAATCGATGATTCAATACATTTCAGACATCAACAAGACACAACTAGTTTGTATTCGCTGACCATACAATCAGTTACATTATTTGAGGCGTGTATGACCTAAAATGATACAAGTAACAACTTTAAACAGGGATTCTCAAACTCTTACAATCAACTGGTAAAAATAAACTTCTCTCGAATAGATTTCATCTTCTGAAATACAAATATATTTTTTATACGATATTTAAGTTAATTTAGTAAGGAATTGAGGATTTTAATAAAGTTGAAATTTCGAAAAACAAATAGCCACTCAGTTTAAAACTGAATATGTAGGTTCTTCCCTTCTTATTCTCGAGAAAGTAAATCAAGATGAATTGAACTAATTCGTTTCGGAGTGAAGATTACATAATTCAGATGATGCGAATGTACGGTATAATTACATTAATTACAACGTAAATTAGTACGAAGTTTCTTGCGATTTTCCAAATAAAGAGGTAGTAGGTAGCGACACATTTAAGTAGATATACCTACTTAATTTCGCGATGTTATTACGCTGCAATGTACGAAAGTCAATCGACAAAAATCTTGGAAGATATGGTACTACTATAGTGAATTAGTTATTGAAATATTTAGCGAGACAATTGGAACCTATTGATAAAAATGTTTGCATTAATTATATACATAAAACTGATTTGTACTTATTGAGCATCTAAATAGATTCGTGCTATACATGATATTCATATCTATGTGTTCACTCGAAAGCACAGAAATTAATCATTATTTAACCTTGAAGATACTCGAAAACTAATGTTGAGTCGAACAAGTTAATCATTCGAGTGTTTTTATTTTATCAAGTTTCAATATATAAATACTCATGACTACTAACATCGTTAACTAACATAATTACATTTCTTCGAGAGATTCGTTACGATTTTAAACCACGAAATAAAAATCTACACGAAAAGATCGAAGGAAACCCCATAATGATAAACGATAATCAGAAAACCGCAAATAATTTGTAAAACATTGATTTTAATCTGAAGATTCCACTAATTTCAAAATATACGATAGTTTTATTCTAATTTTTTCCAATAAAAAAAATTACGAATCCAATGAATAGTAGATTCTATACCATGTATAAAACAATTTTAATGACCTAATGCGTGCGAAGTGAAGGCAATAATAAGGTTCGCAGAAGTGAAGAATGTAAGCTAGTAATCAATGTTTCAATGAAGTGTGTAGTTCGTGCTGAGAACCTTATATTCTTTTTACGAATTCTCTGCAGTTACTTTCTATTCAGTGGTTATCATCATTCGCTCACTATGCGATAGACGAATAAAGCAATGAGCAAAGTAACCGACAAATAAAAGCGGTTCAATTTATACACTTGAATACAAAAAAAAAAAAAAATTAACGACAAAGCTAGTGAATATTTGCAATAAAATGATTCGGGTGTGCCCTAATTAAAAAACAATTTTCTTTGAAGCACAATGCAATGAAAATGTTGTAATCAAACTTCGGTATAAAAATAACAGTAAATTGATAATGTGCATTCCTAGGTACAATGAATTGAAAAAAAACGTCTCGTTATAATATGTACTCGAGAGAAGCACGTTTAAACACATTACAACAAAGTATTTTGACAGAAAATAATTTTACATAATTATTGATGCACGTTTAAAAAATAAGATTTAAAAGCTTACGTATACAGGTATACACTAACAATGAACGAAAAACATCACTGCAACTTAAGTTTTTTCAAATTTAAAATTAAAATGTTCACTGATCGGAAATTGATATCCGTCAATACCAAACATAATTTTAGTCGTAGACCGTGACTTTTTAATTACACCAATTAACACACCTGTACATAAGAACGAAAAAAAAAAAATAATGATGCAATATGAAAAATTTCATACAAATAGGTCTACCTCAATCAAATTTACTAAGATTGAGAAGTGACACTTCGAATAACTCTACATTTACATTTCGTCACCTACAAGAACATTTTTGAATCATCTACATATTTTGGGTTTATAATTTCTTTTTCAATAATGAGAAAACATATGTACTTTACACGTTTAAATCAACAGCAAGAAATTAGGAGAAGTATATAAAACTGTATCAAATATCAAATATAACATGGGTGTTTTCAATCATATCTTATTGATAAGAAGAACAATCGAAGTGTTTTTAATATGTGCAATTTTTCACATTCTGTATTAAAGAAAGGTATTTGGTGTTCTTAACGATAATCGCGTCAATTTATAAATAATTATTTGTAATGATGAAAACGTGTAGTTATTCGGCTTACCAATAATTGTGGAAGAAATTACTAACAGACTGCGATTTCTATGGAACGATGAATGAAAAACGAAGAATATTCAAATTACATTTGTTACTAATTAATCTTGCACATTTTACTTCATAATGAACGTAGAAAATATGGAAACAGACTGATATTGAATTGACTCACGACTCGGATAATTTTATCACTCTTTCGCTATCACTTTCGAATTTTTTCAGTGCGTTACAACGCTACGATTTTAAAACATTTCTTCTCTTTCAGTTTATATTTTTCATTAAAATTAAAACTTACACTGACTAAACATTACAAAACCCGTCAGTTTTGTAATCCTATGTGGAAAAGTCAACAAATTTTCATTATCATCGCAGTTTGATAAAAAAAAGGGTTGATTGATAAAAATTAAATTTAAATCTTGGAAGAATTTTTTCTGCGTTTTTGGATTGATTTTTATTTTTTACTTTTTACATTTTTCGTATCTGTTGCTTGTTTCGAATTTCGGGAACGTAATATCGTCATCTAATTGTGTACAGCAATCTGGCTTTACAACAATTTTTCACTCATACTATTTATCCACAAGATGAAGATTCGAGTAAAATGGAGGAAGAACTTAAAATCACATTAAACAGTTTCTATATATTTAATCCTTTATTAGGAGTAAAGGAAGGAGAAGTATGTAATGAATGTTTATTCGAAACACTCGAAGCAGTGTTTTATATGTTTTTGTTTCACCATTACAGGAAGATAAGAAGATCCTGTTCTATTATCCTGCAAAAACAGATATTACTACCCAAGTGAAAAATGTGGGTCTAAGTGAAGCTATTATTAAATTTACAGAGTAGGTTTTATTTGTATCAAAAAATAATTCGATTGTGTTTATATGCATGTTTGTAATTCTACCCAAGGCCAATACTTCAATTTGAAATCACTTCCCATACGATTAAAAAAATTACATAACAATATGAGTAGTAATAACGGGTCTTTACCCCACTCACCCTATTCAGTCATATTTGTCCAAGAATGAATACTAATATCAAAAAAATATATATATATAAAAATATAAAAAAATAAGCAACTTCTAATTTCAATATAAATGTAATTACTATGCCTCAAGGGAGCCATAATACCAAAATTTTAAATTTAGCTCAAGCCAAACAGACTAAAACTTCTTAACACAAATTAAGAATAAAGATAGTATATTTAAATAAAAATGGAAATCATTGTGATGTGATTTCTAAAATGACTGCCTTTCTTGGATCTAGTTATTATTGTCATAAATAATAGTAAGCTTTTTGAACATAAAGATGAACATAGATGCCTTGAAACTGTGAAAAAATGTGGATTATTTTTTCAAGAAGAGCATGAAACAAAGAAGAAAATTGTCTGCAGAGATTGTAATAGGTATTGTTTTAAACTTTTTTAAATGTTTAGTTTGCAATAAAATTTGTATGCGAAATGTGAACATCGATGTGGATTTGAAAAATGTAGAAATTGTAGGAAGGAAGTTGAAATAAAGACTCATAAATGTTATATGCAGTGGAAAAGACAAAAAGGAGGTTAATGTAAGAGAGAATTTTGTTTATGTAAAGGTAATATTCAACAGTTTGTTAAACCTATACAATACTATGATCTAAATGAATTGAAAATAAAAGCCAAAGAAGAAAATATAAACGGTTTTAATAAAATGAACAAGTAAAAATCTCTAAATAGGTTGAACTCATTTCCTTTTGCAAATGAAATTTTTGGAGGAGAAGAAGAGAAGTTTCTGTCTGAGCGGCTGTGCGCTCATTTTTTTATTTTTTTTTATTTTAGTATTTTTCTTTGATATTAGTATTCATTCGTGGACAAATATGAGTGAATAGGGTGAGTGGGGTAAAGACCCGTTATTATTACTAATATGTGTTCATATTTGCAGGAATTTTATTTCTAAGGAAGAATGCAAATCTGTTCATACCTTGAAAACCCGAAGATACTTTTACCACCCAGAAGATGATTGTTGGATTGTAATGGTAGAGTATCTAAATGTGATTTATTTCTTATGCATTAAAACTCTGTGTAATTGAATTTTTGATTTCTAGACGATCAATGTACCTTATTCTTTATCAAAAAATGGATTAAAAGATGCTTCGTACCGAAGTGAAAATATTCACGACGATGTATATCATTCTTTAGTGAAACAAGCCTATGAAATGTATAAGCTTTTCGTTGGTCCATTTTCGTTGTTTCTGAATAATGACCAAAATGGAATACAAATACTTAAAAACAAATTGCAACAGTTTTTCATTAGGGTTTGTATATTTTTTCAATTATCACGTATTTTAATTACAACACGACCTTAAGATTGGATGGAATTTTGCAGTATTTGCCAGTTTTGAAAATTTCCAATTGCGATATAATCGATGTATTCGAAGGCATGCAGTTTTTACCACTTGATAAAAAAACGTATCTACACGCTCAAAGCTTCATGAATTTATTCCAAAGCACTTTTGGTGATGAAATACATCATGCCATGTTTTTAGTTAGACAGCATTTTGTGTGGTTTGTATTTTATTTTTCAAATTATCGAGCTTGCTGGCATTCAATCTGTTAGTTACTGTTTTCATTTTTTTTTCCAGGAGTAATATTGAAGGCGAAAGTTTACGAACTATCTATCGATATCTTACTACGAATTTACTATCTACTTTCATAAATAATAATAACGTGAACGATTCTTCGGAAAGTGCTTCCACTCATGATGGTACGGTATCTCCAGAAATTTCCATTATCAATGATTCTAGTTTGGGAAGGTGAAGATTTAAATGTGACGTTATTGAAACTACCATTACAATTGCATTAAAGTTTTCATTTTTCAGATTTATTACTTGTCCGCCATTTTATTCCAACAGCAGTAATGTCACCATGGGCAAAGTTCCTAAGCTTTTCGTTAAATCTGGTGATAACAATGTTGTATATCAGTTAGTCGTATATAATGTCTTATCCTCATTTATTTGTATCTTCATTCCTGGTGAGAATTTCATTTGGGAACTACATATGTAAGCAATAATAACATTAGAATAGCATTTTAGTTACATGTACGATTTTCCTTATGTTACAGAAACTACCGAGATAACAATGGAATTATTGAAACACTTGGAAAATTTTTTTAAAATGAAAATGATAGCATTTTCTTCGGAGCTATGCTTACAAGTGGATAAGAAACGGTCGACTGCTAAAAATTCATCAAATAATGGAAATTCATTCAGTTATATTTACTTCAACAAATTAAATTTAGCCCAAAAGAACACTTTAAGAAGTAATAAATCGTTAGTAACACCAGAAATATTATCCGTATTGAATGATGTTTGTTTTGATAAAAAAAGGTAGGATAATGTTTAATAGTTTAAATAGTTGAATTTCACTGCAGAACATTCAAATTTCATTTGAAAAATGATTTCAGAGGTAATAGTCCTACCGGTGAAACCATTTTAAAAACGTACGATGATCATTGGGTTGTTGGCCAGTTTTGTAACGAACGAGAATTTTACGTTGTAACACAACAGAAAAACACTACATTGATTGAAATAAATGGTAAATTTAATTTTGTTGATTAAATGTTGAACTTGAATGTCATTGATACAATGAGTATAACGGGGTTATTGGATCGAATAATTTTTTTTTCAGATGAAATGAAAAAAATTTGTGACAAACAGTTGAGAAGTATATTTTTCCACATTTAGTCAAGTCAACTGGTATAACGTTCCGGCATTATTCGTCGGTAAAATCATCTAGTTATTAGTTTTACCTCATTCATGAATGAAATCCAAGATTGTTTAAATTTCGCAAATTTTTTATTCATTGAAAAGAGATAACATGGTTCATGATTTCATGTTATGATCCATTATTTTTTATTTATTTGAAATATTTTTTTGTTTCCGAATCGTAAACTGTGATATTCAAATTTTACATTATTTTGTTTTCTTTCGAATTTTCATTTTAATTATTCCTTTATAGATATTTTTTACATTCATAGTAACCAACTAAAGTTACATAATTATATAAGTAATAACTTTGTTTTATAATATGAATAGAAATCATACGCGTTAAAATATTGTTTCATTTTATTAAAACAAACCCATGAAAAGAATAAGAAATGAAGCTATTCAATCGACCTGTTCGCTATTTGCACTGTTAAAGCAAAAATAATTTACATCAATCTAAATCTTTTTATTAATTCAAGACGTTGACATCTTGATACGAAAATACAATAAATTGATGTGTAATTCGATTCATCCGTTATGTTTTTCAATAGAGATTCTACGGAATAAATTTTACGATGATGTTGCGGTATTTTAAAAGTTTGTTTACATTTGTTAATATTCTACTAAAAAACATAGGGGTTGAATTTCACCGAGAATTATCACGATTAAAAAAAAGAAACCGAAATAAAAGAATTAAAATGGTGCGATGATAAGAAACATGATTTAAAAAAATAATTCGGTGACATATTCGTGCTACAAGGGAGTTTCATTTTTATCAAGTATTAGAATCAGTTTTCCATGTCTTCGAACCCAGCTACTCCACTTTCGATGATAATGTGCCGATCTCAGAGCAATCCAACAAGTGTAACTAGCAAGTATCGATACGGTGGCACAACCAAGCATAAAAACCACCCATAATTTTTGTTTAATCTGTTCAACAAAAAGTATAAGTAAATAGATAGATTAGAAAATGAATAATGGAAAAGTGTCTAATTTAAGTTAAATTTACGAATACATCATTAAAAATTTACTTCAAAAGTATTCTTCGATAGACTATAAGTGGTAATACGAGGTGTTTCTGAACAAACTGCCAAGAAACCGTATCCGCAAATGAAAACGATAGGTAAGAATGTTACAGCCAAAACCATATCTACTACCAAGTCTTGAGCATCATCAAAATTATCATCATCAGTTAACCATCTGCGAATTGAATCAATTTTCGAATATCTAAAAAAACAAAAAATTCGAAATTTTTATTTTAAATTTCGAGCACCTACCTGTATAAAATTAATTCAAAGATTTTATTAACTTTAAATTTATGTTTTTACCTTTCTATCACTTTTACAGTATAATTAAAACGACATAATTCGCAATATGTGGTTCCAGATCGTTTCAACCATTTTTCTAGACATGATCTGTGAATGTAAGCTAAAGTACCTTTACAAGCGCACGGGGATATCAAAGTCTCCTTTGTTTTCATTTCGTTTAAACGACATATTCGACAGATTTTTTCTTCCTCCGCTGTAGAATCAGATACAGATGAACCTGTCATTGATAATAATTAGCGTTCGAAAGTTAAATTTTGAATGTAGAACAAATAAAAAAACCTGCAAGATAGTAAATAAAGTTAGAAAGAAGGGTAAAATCAGGATGACGGTTTGTATGGTGATGCATAGAAAATGAAACATAGGTGTCGTATTAAGTTTCATCTGTAATGTGAATTCGATAAATTCTTTCTTTTAGTGCCGGTGTCTCGTCTTGTAGCTTTTCATTTTCGTTTCTCAATAGCTAGGAGCTAGATAGATTTTAAAAAATGATGTTTGACGCAACGTTAAGCTGCGATGTAATTTCATTTTAACATTCAAATTCAAATTACGTTATTTCCAAAACATCGTTTTTGAAAAATTAATACCTATTATAGGAACGAGAGATCTGTACTTACTTTAATTAAATGAAGGGGAAAAAAATAAATTTTACGAATGGTCGACGTAACGTAATAAAACGATAATTTTATGAAGTATTTTTATTTGAAATACATTCCGATGAATTTTTTATCGTTTACCTTTGGAGGAATCTTTATTGTTTAGGCCATTTCTCTTCGAAGATGCCGCTTTGCGTTGAGATTTATTTTGACATCTAAATTTGAATAAATTGTGTTCTGCTCCGTGAGTGGCACTTCCTCTTCCGACAACACCGTTGTTAATTTTTCGTATGACACCAGTTAGCATTTTGTTTAACCGAAAATTTATTTCATCTGAATATTTAATATGAGCGATTACTGATTAGTATCAAGAATTGACAGAGGACATAATGCAAAATTTTTTCACCCACTTGATCGTAGAAATTTCCTACTTCTTTAAATTCCACATATGAACTAAAATAAATTATTTATTATCAAAAATTTTTCATAAAATTTCTCCCTTTTGTGGAAAATTTTTAAAAGTTATCAACAACAATATTGTCAGTTTTTAAAAAATGAAATTTACGCAACCAAATATTTCAAATCGAGAATACTTTATTTTGGTTTTTTCGACGTTTTTGTTTTTTTGTTTTTTTACCAATACTGACTGTGATAGGCATCGTCTGGTATTTAATAAGTGATGAATTAAAAAATGATTATAATCTGAACAATGTTCGAAATGAAAAAAGTAGTCTTTCGAGTCTTTCAAAATTTATACCTTGGTAAAGTTCTGTGCTAAAAGGTCTTCGGTTATGAATTAACTACGTAACAATTATCGTAAATTACAAACTTAGGTACCACAATTTTATTCTTGTTGTTAATTTTAAACAATTTTTTTTTTGTATAAAATTCAATTTCGTTTTACAAGAGTTGATACCGCACATGAGTTAATATAAGTATATATATTTTTTAAAATAAAAGGTAGAATAAATGGCTGTATGTTCTATATATACGAGGTAAGTATTACGACATATTCAAAATGTTCCTTCTTTTTTCTGTCTTGAGAAAATTAAGTATCGTCAATTCATCATCATCATTTAGGGAAAAAATGGCAACTCCAAAAAGTGAATTAATTAATCTAATCGATAGGTACACATAAGTAGCTTTAAAAATAGGTAAAAAGCCTACAAATAAATTGAATATTGTAAAACGATTGCTTAAATTATTCAATATATTCACATAACAACTTAAAGATAAGCTTAGAATTATTATTGTCTGGCATAACAAGTAAATGAAGGGTAATTATCTTATCAATCTAAAAATTATTTTGTATATCTATATTTATCGGTAAGTATCTCTACGAAGTTACCATCATGAAAATTGAACACCTACTATACCTACTTAATTCCTTAATACGTACAGAAATTTTTGTAAAGTACTGACAAAAAAACAATGATACCTAGATTAATTCTTTTGTAGAACACAGAAAAAACAAAATTAGTAATTTATTATTTTAAAATAAAATTCAACATTGGTACACAGTGGTTTTTACTAATTTGAAACTATTAATAATGAATCAACCATTACAACCTCATAAAATAAATGCAATACGTAATAATAAGGATCAAATTTTATTGAAGAGTGGTTGAAAAAAAATAAATATTTTTTGGCTCAAACATAAGAAGATCAAGATACAAAATTTATACAAATGTTTCAAAGGATTTATTGCAGTATTTAAGATTTAAAAAAAAATAAATAAATAAACGAGAAAATAATGAATAAAATCATGAGTGGTTGTTCTCACTGATATAATTTTTTAAAATTTCAATACCACTGAAGCCAATAAATATACATAAACCAACCTCCCAAGTATGAGTAACATGAATTCAAATAATTTATGTTTAAAGTAGATAGATACCCGTGCTTTTCACGAAATATTCAGCAAGCGTCAATAATTCATCATATGAAAATTAATGTTTCAAAAATCATCATTGAGATGTTATTTATTACTGGGTAAGTTGAAGTACTTATGTTTTGAGGAATTGAATTGATGAGCGACGTTTTATATTAAATATTATAAATATGTATAAAGCAACAATTACAAATTTGTTTTTAAAACAAACTTATATACCTAGGTAAAAAAAAAAAGTCGCCAAATATTATTCAATAAATATAGTAGATATAGGCCTAAGTATCATGGTAAACGCTTAAATTCTACTTAAAATCAATTTTTAAAGGTAACTCACAAATTATTCAACGATGCGTTTTAAAGCTAGGTATATCTAACTACCAAAATCTATAGCAAAAATAAATAATAAATCATAAACTTTGTTTGGCAGACTATTTGAATATTCAGTCATGTAAAACGCATGAGATTAGCGATTTTTTTTTGACCATTCAAGTCATAAATATGAACACGAAAATTATTCATTGTTAATATAATATAAGTAAAGTTATAGGTATACAACACAGAGATCGACGATTTTAATTTCGAAATAGCTCCATGTTTTACACGAGCCATTCCAATTGTTGTTGTCGTCAAACGCATGTCGCTCCATAGTTAATTGTAGCTGCTCGTGCTTTTAAGCTTTCTGGATTTTTGGAGCTTATCATCGTTGTGGTAGTTGTTGTAGTTGTGATAATATTGGTAGTTGCAGTTATACTATAGTCTTCGGATGGTTTAAAAATAACGCTAATGCGCTGTGAAAAAAAAATACACGTTTGCGTGAGAATTTGTCTCATGGGTAGTTGGGATTGTACATCCATTAATCTATGTAGCTAGTTATTTTAAAATAAATGATAATCTCACATGTAAGAATGATCCTGGTGTAATGTACACCAAATAAATCATATACGCTGGAATGCAAAGTATTGAAGAAGCTGTCAGTACCCAACCTACATTTATACTCCATTCTGGGTACACATATTCACCGGCGATCATTTCTTCGTAGCCGAGTAAAGAAAACACAAAAATAACCTGTGGCAAAAAAATATTTCATTCGATTATTCTCGTTTGATAAAATATAAATGACAATTTTCCGTCACAATTTTGCAATAATTTTAATTACCAATAAAAATGTTGGACTTATATATGTCCAACAAATTCTCCAAAATAATCCAGGTCTGTAACCGAGCATACATTCAACATCTCGAGAAAACTTATCAACTCCGTAAAGCCAACAAACACCAGCAGATTCAACAAATACGACGAATAAGATCGATAAACCGGGCCCAAAGATATTCAACAGATTTACCAAGTAATATCCACCCTGAAACAGAATGAAACAAATAACAAATGTGAAAAGATGATAAGGAAGGTAGTAGATTCATCATTTAATATCGGGTATTTCGTATTAACCTGGCTATCCTTATATCAGTAATAGATCAACTCATGAGACTTATATGTATAATAGTTAGCATACCCAAAAACTGAAGAGGCGGAAATATGCTGTTTTCAAAAATTCATTTGCACCCAAACCTGCCGCTCGGCTTAAAAATTCATACAAAAAAAATTAATAATGATAATAATTCACTGTTTGCTCTAAAACACAGTGCATATTCTCCAGTATGTGTGGTGTAAAAATCAAGAGCGGGAGTGAAGTTGTTCGTAAAATACAGGCTGTCCCACGAAAAATCTGCCAGAAGTAACCATAGATAGTTCTCGCGGAAATGAATAAAAAACATTATTACGATGAGTTACCTATCTCGAAAATTGAAGGGGCTACCATGATTTTTCTCTAAAACATTTGAGTTTCTATGAAAAGGAATTTTTACACTTATGAATTTCAATGTTATAAAAATTTTTTACACTACATTTTCTTTTTACTTTTATTAGTATTTTTAATTTTCACAATCAAACTCATATTTAAAAAAAAAATTTCTTTTGATAGAAACTCAAATGTCATGGAGAAAAATCATCATAGTAGCCCTTTCAATTTTCATGATAGGCGACTTATCTTGTTCATCTCTGAGAGTACTACGTATGGCTACATTTTGGCAGACGTTTCCTGGGACATCCTGTACGACAAAATAAATGCATGAAGGCATGACTAAAAATTTGTAACTTTTTTAGTTTTTTGTGAATTACCTCTGAAAAAGCTTTTACGAACACCTCATTAAAAAATTATAAAATGAATGGGAGATTAGCTTAAGTCAGTGGTTACGGCGGTAACCCTGAGCGATACATTTATACAGAGGAAAAATGTATATAATTTTAAGAAAAAAATATTCATCATTTTTGTACAAAAATAGAAAAAAATCTAATTTTGAAGGTAAGTGTGAGAGAAGTAAAACGATTGCACCACAAGGCAAGGAATATAATTGAGTGATCGTGATAAAAAATCAAGAGTGGAGGTGAAATGCTTTATAAAGTGTGACGATATCCCTATTAAAAAATGTAGTTAAAAATTGTCGGTTTCTTCAGTTTTTTTGTAAATTATGAAGAAGTCATTATGAGCTCCGGAATAAAATTTTTTAAATAAAGTAACCTTCAAGTTTCTACTCAGACCATTGAGTGGGGGCTATACTGCTATTCCTTTAAACATTTTTAGTGTGGAGCTTGTAATGACTCTTTCAGAAGCCATTCACAAAAATTAAAAATATTACAAATTTTTAGTTTTGTTTTCTATGTATTAATTTTATCATATTTTACAAACCACTTCACTCCCACTCTTGATTTTTATACCACACATATTCGAGAGTATATATATTGTGTTTTGGAGCAAACAGCAAATTTTTATCCTCATTAATTTTTTTCTGTGAATTTTTAAAGTGAGCGACAGGTTTGGGTGAAAATAAAAATTTGAAAATAGCATATCTCAGCCCCTTCGATTTTTCTGGATATGCTAACCATTGTACATGTAAGTCTCGTGAGTAAACCTACAACTGGTGTAAGGATAACGAGGTTCCATGCGGAATATCCAGTATATCTTGATGAAAGAAACGCAGAATGGTCCAGATTAATTTGATCTCTTTGAAAGTGCAAAATCAAAATGTTAAGAAAAGCAAATCAGTCACCTAATTCAAACAAAAATTGACTAGAAAGTAAATTAGAACTTTTTTGGCAACTCTAGCCGCATAGGCATATGTAAAATTGCCTGTAATAAAGACCACTTCAGTATTGACTGGTAGGAAATTGAAAGTAGTTGTAAAGCATGTACAAAAACCAGTATCCTACAACAGCGATAAGGGAGACAAATAACAAATTTCTCATCGATTTTAACCTTAGCAAAAACTCGTGCTAACTTTACCCAGTTAAAATTTACAAAGGAAACCAAAAGTAGTGCAGGAATGAATCTACTTCTGTAGATATCATATGGTGATTTTAAACTTTATGTCGTGCCAATAATTTGATCAAATATAATTGAGAAGCTGTAATTAGGAACGTGGATTTTAGTAGAGAATATCTCATTTCAAACGCATCTTCTGACCCTTTTCAAAATCTTCCCTCTCCACTAAACACGTCGCTTGGAGAGAGGGGCTCTCTGTAAAAAAACTTGTAAATTGTGAAAAGTTGGCAAACAGTTGGTCGAGAAAAAAAGAGAAAAATTGTGTCAACTACACTAACTTACCAACATGAAATTAAAACTTCTAAAAGCACAATTTCAATGTCAAAAAACTCAAATTTTTTTAAAATTTCGTCCGAGCTTAGCTCGGGTCTATGTATCTACCGTTTATTTTGTTGTTGCCCAACTTCACAAAAACTTCTAAAAATACATTTCAAAATTTCATCCCGCTTTGCTCGGGCATTATAATATTATTTATTTCAATTTTGTAAATTTGGGTCCCAGGAATAGTGCTTTTTACACCATAGAAACCATGTATTTCACTATGCAAAAAAGGTTGAAAAAGTTAGTAAAAATTATAGATTTTAGCTGGTAAATTCCCCCCCCCCCACCTCACCCTTGGAAGTTGACTTTGCTATGTCCCTGCTCTCCATCCATTTTTATAAGTCTCAATTAAATAAGATTTAATGAGAATTGCATTCCAATTTATATAGAATTTTTACGTGAATTAATAATGATTTTAATTCTTAAAATGATGAATATCCTGTGTGTATTCGTTTTCAAAAGAAAAAATTGCCCTACTTCTATATCCAGCGAGAAAAAAGAAACTGGAAAATGAATACTATCATCATCAACACAGGAATAAATTTAATCAAATCGTTCAAAAAGATTAAAAACTATAAAAAGTAAAAGCTACTATCTTTACAATTTTGGTTTCATTCATTTACTCTTGCAGGATTGTGATTTTGCACGCAGACTTTTATTCGTCTCGATACAGTAGACAATTCTACAACACATCTGAAATAATGTCCTATTGCAGCGGAAGTTAGTTTCATTAAAAATCTTTTAATAAGGAGACATTCAAATAAGTACAGATGAAAGAATTCATTTCACTGATGTAAGAAAAAGAAAACGTAGCAGGTAGGTAAGTATTTGTATTCGGGAGAACAGGAATTTTTAAATTATTATACGTGCAGCCGGGGCGATAAATAAATATTTGAAAAAAAGGTTTATTCTAGCAAAGGTTCTCATGTTTTATGGATGCCACTTTTAATTCAACGAATCGTTTATACACTTTGAAAAAGAAAAAGTAGAAAAGTTGAAAGCTTTTAACTAGAAAAATCATCGGAGCGCGCAAGCTATTTAATTTCCTTGTCTTCGTCTTACCTTGTCATTTTGGTGTATTTTTCGATCTACCATATACTATTTCTACTGGCTTGAAATGGTCTCAGCGAAAATTATAACGCCTATTTTTTTCTATTAATTTAAATTTAAACGAAACGAGTAAACAAGTAAGACGACGCGAATTACAATATTTTCAAAAAAATAGTAAAGGTACATACTAATACTTACATATACATATTGATGAAAATTTAATTGCTACCTATATTCATTTTATCCTAATTTGAGAAAATATTTACTTTATTCGGTGGTAGGTACCTAGTACCTACATATAGACATAGCGAAGACCGGTAAAATAAGCGAACTCGATCTTTATTTTGTAAATTTTTACTCGAACTAAGTGAAAAAAGCTGTTTTGTTAGCTGAGTAACCGGGTCATTGAATACGATTGATTTGATTTAATTTAATTTTATCCAAGATAGGACGAAATGTGACTGACAAGCTTACATACCCACGACATACGCCAAATTGTTTATTCTTCTAGAAAATCTAACACGAGAATCGTTTTATCTTTTTGTTTCAACAATGTTCATACTGAAGATGAAAATTTTTGAAATTTATCTTCATCTGGTATAGGTATAGGTATAGGTAGATAATGCGTGTAGGTTACTTACGTATGTGGTTGTAGGTAATGCACAAATGTAAACTCCTAATAATAAAACGGCGACGAAAATCTCTCGGTGACGTCTCAGTAGTCTTGGATATTCGTCGCAAAGCGCCGTCACCATTGCTTCTAGGCCACCAAATGTACTATCTAAACCTGTTGATACAAGATGAGTTCGATATCATTCCAAATTATCCATTGCTTCAAGTTACCCCGTTTCTTACTAAGTTAATCTACTTACCTAACGTAATCAACATCAAAAAAAATATTATCGCCCAAAATACCGAACCAGTCATCATGGCTATTGCTTCCGGGTACACTATAAAAACCAACCCAGGACCTTTCAAAAAAAAAAAAAAATTAGTGAATCTAAATTAAGTACCTATTAGCTTTGATTATTCATGATTTGAAATTACCTTCTAATCCGACATCGGCCACACTTTTTTTTTGCACGTGAGCCATATATCCGAGCACGGAAAATATAACAAAACCAGCTAAAAAACTCGTCAAACAGTTTATACTGCTCGTTATAATTGCGTCTCTGTAAAAATAACGAAACAGAAAAACAAATTTGAATATTTTATTTATCGAGTTAAACTATTATAATATAGATTTCATTCAGATTTTCTCAATGTTTCGAACGACGTCCTTACGAAAATGAAATAGAAACTTACGCCGGCTATTTTTTAAAAATTAATAACTTCCTTTGAGTGACTTTTTTATTTTTATCATTTTTTTTACTCAAGTTGAAACTACGTATAAAAATTTTTCTTTTTTTTTTTGAATAAATTTTAAAGTTTTTTTCAGACGAACAAATGTTTAAGAAAACATACAAATGAGAAATGGAGAGGTGCGTAGCTATGTACATAATATTTTTTAAAAGTACATAAATGAAAGTAATAAATATGAATTTTGGTACATATAAATACTTACAATTAAAATTAATTTTATTTCATTTTGTCTTATAATTTCAATCGTTCCAATCAGAATTTTATAACACGTAAAAATGGAAACAATATTACATACTGTTTTTCAGTGGAACAACTTGTTGCACAAATGACGATGATGGATAGAGACATAACACTTATGTCGTAAAAAAAAAAAATTCAAAAGATTCACTTCATAATGCGAAGGCTTATACATATAGATAGAGATATACTAAATTATTAATTTCATAATATGGGCAGGGGCGCACCCGAGAGGTTGACTACCGAGGCTATAGCCCTCCATTAGAATTGAAAAAATTACTAATTTCTTACATTCACAATGAATTTAAAATCCTAATTGTTAAAATTCCATTGCTTCATAAATGAGACTTCAAAAACTTGAAACCCAAATTCTGAAAAATGTGATTTTTATGGCTTAAAAATACCATTTTTTTCAAATTTCGCCCTGGCTGCGCTCAAGGTATCAATTTTAGCCCTTCCCTTTGAAAATTTCTGAATGCGCCTATGATTATCAGAAATTGGTGCCTTGTTAACATTTTTTTGGATACGTATCTTCTGCAAGATTCAAATCTGAATCAAGAATGAAAGACTTCAATAAAGTAAACACCTCTTGAAACCTCTTTCAAGAACCTTCATTGTTTGGTATGATAAAAGTATAATCTATAGAATAATAATTGGACCTGTTACAAGATCAAGGTTTGTATGGCCTCATTTCTTTTTTTTTCTTAACTCGCATACTTCAAATTTGCCCTGCAGGCAAAACTGCAGTTGTAGAGTGTGTTAGTTATAGCTACGAATATTTTTAATATCAATAATACTGCCTAAATGTGATAAGTGAGAATAAGTTTGCAGACCTTGCCATTCAAAGGGGCAAATGAATACGATGCGGCAATAAAGTTGAGGAAGGATTAGCCAGTTACTATTATTTGTATTTGACAGGATCTTCAAGAGCTTCAATTTTGTAAAACAAATTTTCATCCACGCTTTACTCGCAATCTATCTTACCTATGTAGAAAAACCGCACCAGAATGCTACTAAAAAATCAGTGTGGTTTCCTTGTGCGATTTTGCCAGTAGTATCTATTTTATTACTATTACTGAAGAGTGTAATCTGTAGTAGTGAAAAATCCCTGGGGTCACCTGTGCTACTAGAAATGTTACATTACTATCCAAAACTTACACCATCAAATAGTACATTACCACTGGCGAAACCCCGCAGGAATACCACACTGATTACTAACACTGACTATTCTGTGTATTTCCTCAACTTATTCAGGTAAATTCTACTAGGGATGAATGGCCATTTACTACTGGGACAATATACTACTACCTTCCAAACGTAAGACAATAATATATAGATCAGTACTTGGATTATATTAACTAGTGTGATAAAGTAGAACTTTATGCACATTTTTGTGACACACTTCTTCTAAGAGTATTAAAAGTAGCTCATTACTGCTGAAAAGTTTTGGCCTGTGGAACATTGAGTAATAAAATATTACTGTGTGTAGTAAGTGATTATCACATAACCATTTTGCAGTGATAAATATCTGCTAAAACACTGCTACTGTACGATGATACTCCACTGTTCAGTAGTAAACCAAGTACTAAGGCACTGCTAATGTGTGCTGGATAACTACTAAAAACTACGGTTTTAAAATATATATCCTCTGCTCCTAGTGCAAATTTTCTACATAGGCTATCTCTATATAATTTCTAAAAGCGATATTTGAAAAATCCTTTCCGAATGATAATTGTATCGTAACGTTTCTTCTTACATCCATTTTTTTTCAAATTCCAGCCTATATAAAAAAAATAAAATTTTGTGCCCCCAGTGACCAATGCACCCAAAATCCCCATTTTTTTTTCATCATTCGTGTATATATTTTAATTTTAAAAAAAATTATGAACGATGAAAGCAATATTACCACTTTGAAGAATAAAAAACAACCTTGAAAATTCATCTGAAAAAATGAGAATAAGAACAACTATTTTCCGTTTTTTCTTTATTTTTAAATTTTTTTTTTAAATTTCAGCTGATTTATCCTTAATTTGTTGTGATTTAAGCGCATTTTAGCGATTTTTTTCTGAGATTTTACTATCGTTTTCATGAATTTTTTCACTAATTTGAGACTTTTAGTTTAATTTTCAATAATTGGGGGATTGAATTGAAAAGTAAAAACCAACAAGAATGAAAACAGAGAACCAAACAAAACCAAATGAATAAAGAACAAGAATGGAAAACAAGAACAATATTTCAAGAACTCTGAAGAACAAGGACAAAAAGAAAAAAGTTTACAAATTCTAAATGAAAACAAAATCAACTAGAACAAAAATTTTGATTTGTGAGAACAAGAACGAGAACGAGAACTAGTTCTATAGTTCTGGTCTCGTTTCTGGTTTCTATTTTGTACTGGTTCCAAGCAATTTCCGAGTCCGGTTCGCGTTCACGCCATTTTTAACGTAAATGTTTTCTAGCACCGCGATAAGATTATTTTTTGCTTTGCATTTTATCCTGTTCAGCAACGTAACTTGCGCAGAAAACATTATCAAAATAGTTGGGGTCCCAGTTTTGGTTTGGTTTCAGTTCCACTTTTTTTGATTCTGGTTCTGATTCCTATTTTGAATCGATTCCAAATTCTCCATCTTAATAAAAGATGGGCAAACCTATCATCATTCGTGTGACATTGTTGCCATATATTAAGATGAATGTGTCAACTCTACACCTGAGATCTTGACCAATCAGAATTGAGAACAGATTGAACAGGAATTGGTGAATAGTGTTCTTAATGTAAAGGTCATGAGTAACTTTGGACAAAAAATTGCTCTATCTTGGTATTTTAATGTCTATATCTAGAACATTCTTCAAAAAATCTCAAAACACATTTCTCTCAATCTCAACTGTGAATAGAATAAAATGTTAAGAATTTATTTTTTGAGACGTGCGACTCAGTCTTTTGATTGTAAATTTGAATTTTTACATAAATTAGGCCTACCTAGTAAAAGTTTGATCTTGGAAGAACTATACCTGTAGCAATTGTTATTAAATTTATTATAACTCGATAGTGCCAGTAATGTGCCGAAACCAGGTCCGAGAGAAAAAAAAATTTGAGATGCTGCATCGATCCACACCTGCAAAACATTTAAAACAATAGTCGTATTATTGTACTAAATGAATCATTTCGAGCGATTCCTAATTCAAATATAAAAATTGTCTTCCTTTGCTGATTCAGTAAAAAAAAAAGAAGGAATTTAAGTATATCTATAATTACAACGTATCAAGTATACATAATTTTCAATTTATTAAAGGAATACTAACTTTGGAATTGGTTAATTTATGCCATTCCGGTGTTAAATAATACTTAATACCTTCTCCTGCTCCTGGCAACGATATACCTCGAATTAACAGTATAAATAAAACAAAGTAAGGAGCAAGTGCAGTAATCCAAACCGCCTTTAAAAGAAAGAAAAATTAATAATATGTTAGATTATAAAATATTAAAGCAAGTTTAGTAGTACACATACTATCGATGGAATACATATAAGTCTGTAGTAGGTAAGGTAGGTATATTTTCATCGCACCGTGATGATTTTTATAAATTTCAAGGTAAAATTCCGCAGACGGTCGGATAGGTATTTTGTCAAAAGTATAAGGCTAGCTAACCCTACTGCTGTGGTAAATACGAAATCTTGGAACGTAGATAAAACGAAAGTTTAATGCGATGAAAGTGAAAAAAAAAGTACGTAAGTAGAAGAAAAAATAATGCAATTCAGTAAATTGGAAAGAGGGGTGCGCGGAATCGTTTATTCAAGCCGCAGTCGTTATCGTATCTTTTACGATAGCATACTCCGAATAACTAACATTTATAGTTTCTTGTTTTCTAAAACATTTCATTATACAATGAACATACCTCATTTGCACCTTTATTCCCTGATATATGGATAGATACTACCATACGTATAGTACCTACATATTGCGCTCGCAAAATACTCACACATTAGAGGCCAGCCCCAGTACTAAGTAACCATGGGACTGTTGGCCTTAAACTTTTCCTCCTTCCAACTTCGGTACGGAATTAAATTAAAATTAAACCGTTTGATGAAGAGTGATAAATGGAATCAAATAGAATCGAATCAAATTTATGTATACGTATGTAGTATATTCGAGTGTAAGCCAAGCCCAAGCTCTAAAAATTACACGTAAATGATTATACCAACGTACCTTTCCGGCACTTTTAACACCTTTCCACAATGAGAAATATACTAATAAAAATACGGTGAATACACACAACGCCATGGACCATTTTATCGGGCCTAGTCTGTCAAGACCGTCTGATTTGTACTTTTCTAAAACACTTCGCCTGAAAGATACGATGAGTCAGCGTGAAATTCCAATACACTGATTAATTTTATAAGATTTTTTTCTTGCTCACTCGAAAAATTCTTTCGCCGGACTGGTCGTATTGTAATCTGTGTAGTTTGCTGTGACTGGCGTACAAAATGGCGTATTCCAACTGTTCAAACACGTTGTCCACGGCAATTCCGATCGCATGCTGGCAAATAAATAGTATACTGCCCAACCGATCACCGTGTTGTAATACATACCCATGTACACATCTAGCAGACATATTGCATATCCTACCCCTGGTTGGAATGGAGAAAACATAATTTTAGGTAAACTGTAGTCATCCTTCTCCTATCACTTGTATGCAAATAATAGGAAAGACTCGAGTATCTTGAACCTGTTGTATACCATGAACTTCTCCAGTTCATGACACGTAAGACAAAAAATTTCCAACATATTCGATGGAAACTGCTTAGCGTAATATACTCCAGTTTGTACAAGAAGTAAAAAATCGCTCTTCAGAATCAATTTTTATTAATTTTTGAAAAATACTTAAAATTTTTGAAAAAGATATACCAGGGTAAGGAGAACGATTGGCTCTTGGGTCTCAGAATTCAAATGTTTTAAGAGACCACTTAGGCACTGAAAAAACATGATTTTTAATCGTATTCGCGATTTTTTATCTCGTCACTAGTGGGTGAGGAAGTGAAAAATGCACTTTCGGGGGGATTTTCACATTCATTGTTTGTTCTTTGCGAATTATTGATCGTTTTTTTTTTTTAAAGTTGGTATGAAAGTGAAAGTATCTAAAGAGAGTATCATGGAATTTTTTCAAAGTTTTCCGACTTTCAGTATGACCTTGAAATGGGCTTTGAAAACTTTGAGAGGGCTTGTAGACTCCCATTTCAGAGCTGGAAACTCGAAAAAAATGTCTGAAGTTATTAGAAGTATTTTACTCTTCCCATATTTTTTTCAAACCTTTTGGAGTAGCGGTCCCCTATACAGCCCTCAAAAACCATTTTTAGTTCGTTAAATATCGAATTACTAACTAAATAATTCCTATTTTTGAGAGCTGCAGAGGGGATCACGGCTTTAAAAAATGTAGAAAAAATATAAGAGGTATAAAATACTCCCAATAACTCGAGAAAATTTTTTTCAAGTTTCCAGCTTCAAAATGGAGCTTTACAAGTCCGCTGAACGTTTTTAAAGCCCATTCCAAGCCATATTAAAGGTTTGAAAAATTTGAAAAAATTCCACCCTCCCCCTTTCAAGAACAAGGTGAAAAATCGCGAATACGTATAAAAATCATACGTATTGTACCAGTGCTTAAACAGTATCTTAAAAATTTGAATTCTGAGACCCTAGGGCAAATCGTCTTCCTTACCCTGCAATAACCTTTTCTGAGCCATTTGAGACCAAATGAAAAACTTTTGAATTCGACGCTAACTTGAAGGAGTTGCAGTTGGCATTATAAGTTGTGATGTGGAAAATTGGAAATTCTCATTTTTCTCAACTCGATGTGAGAAACTGAACTTTAAATACATGCCTTTAGATTTCATATAATTTAAAAATAAGCCACTATTGTACACTACTAAACATTTTCCATAAGATTACAATGAAATATGTAAATTATAATAATATAGTGGGAGCATAAAATTGTTCGTATTTACGGAAAACAAGATAGGCAATACTTCGATCACGTGTTGAAGTTTAATTTGTAATTACGGCAAACAAAATAGGCAACTTATACTACTTTCATTAGCTTGGTTTTCAGTATTATATTGTCAACGAAAACGGATTATTACCGGTTTGTTACCAACGGCGGTTGGCTAATGGGGGGAGGGGGAGGGGGGAATCACAGAAGTCCGTTTCGTTTCTGGAATCCTGAAAAAATCATTGAGGCCATTTTTCAGCCACGTCCCATATTTTCAGTAATTTAGTGATGAATGATGCAATAATTTCAATCAGATTAGTAATAAAAATTTTTTTCTCACTCTTGTCGAACAGTTACCCTCGTTTGGTTACAATTGTGGAAAGAATTAATTTTGAGTGCTGGAAGTCCATAGTGTGCAGATCTGAACAAAATTTTATTCTTTAAACTACCTTAAATCGGCTACTGGCTTATTGATAATAAATTTCCCTAATTTTAAGTACTACTTGTATACTAGTTGACGTATTTATACAATATATATAAAGACAGATTTTTTTTAACATACATTTAAAATAAGCAGCGTTCACAGATAACTCAATATTTACTACATCATTAAGTGCATATACAGGCTGTTCCATCTCGATAGTACTTCCTTCATACCCTAAGTAGAGCAACACAAGTTGAACTCAAGTAGAGTAAGTTGCCTGCCTAAAATATTATAGGGACTGCGTTATTGCACTTGAATTTTTTAGCAAAGGTGGTGTGGTTTGTGAAATATGACGAGTTAAATGTAAAAAAGATGTTTGAAAATTTTAAAAATTTTAAAAAGTTTTGTTCGTAATTTTGTGAAAAGCTCTTTCAAGTACCCAATTATGAAATTTTTCTTGATATAATAAGGTACTCTCCATCACTCGGCATAATTAAATTTTCCTCATTTTGTTTAAATATTCAGAAAAAAAATTTTGTTGAAATTTTTTCTCTATTATCAAAAAAAAAAAAGAATTCAACAAAAAATAAATTTCGTCAAAAAAAGTTCCTTTATTGAAATATTTACTCGATTTTGATATTTTTTCTCTAAATCAATTGAATATTTCAATAAAAAAAGCTTTTTGTTAAAATTTCTATTCCCACGGAAAATTTTTTTTAAGTAGGGAAAAAATTTTAACAGAGCAATTTTTTCTAGAACATCTAAACAAATTAGGAAAAATTAAGAAGTTATATATTCACGAAAAATTACTTTTCATAACTCGACATTTATTTATGCCAAAAGGTGAGGGGTACCCTGTTGCTTCAAGAAAAATTTTCTAATTGGGTACTAATGAGAGCTTTTTAAAAAGTAATGAATAAAAATTTTCAAAATTTTCAAACATTTTTTTCACATTTAATTCGTTATATTTCACGAACTACATCGTCTATGCCTCTAATTTTTTTTTATCGGAAATACTACATTGTATTTGCCACATTTTGGTGTAAATTAGACATTTCTACCATCTTTAGTTTTTAAATCGAAATTTTTTGCAAATTGTTCTAAATTTTTTGAAAATAAAAATTTCAAATGCCTATAGCACAGCCCCTGCAACGTCTTGAATAGGAAACCCATTCTACACGAGTGCAACTTGTGCTGCTCTACTTATAGTGTGAAGCAGGTACTAACAAAATTGAACACCCTGCATAATCAACACAAAATAGATTTCGAATAAAGAAGGAATACTAATTGTTTTACTGCTTTAAACCTGAGATAGTCGATAAACGTATCTTCGTTTGTGTACTTTCACTTACAGTAGCATAATCAGATAGAAGGCATGCGTCGTGTATGACATATCCTGTTTGTATAATGGCTACATAGGTGGTACTTTTAAGAATGCTAAATGCTTTTAAAATTAAGAACATAATTTTCTTGTTTAAAACATGATACATAAAATAATTAGATCGTAAGGTAGATAAAATAATCAAGTGGTCTCGTCGAAGCACGAATAATTTAATTAAAAAAGCTTTTTCAGGGCTTTGACAACACTCCCCAAACCGCACGATAATACCAGAAAAAAAAACGCGCAATTTCAAACCATTTCCAATTTAAGAATACTCTTCGCTAACGTTTACATTGAACGCTATTATGTGTATTAAATTTTAATTAATTAAAAGGGCAGCGTGTAATATACTCTAAACAAAGATAGTATTTTCTTGAAACTTGTTACGATATATTCTAAATGTAAAGAAATTACCGCTATACCCCCTTTTTTTTATTCAAAAAATGACGCTAGTTAGTAGACTATAAGAACGTAGATCGAATCAGTAAAACGCATTCCGGCAATTTACTCGACAACTAGCTAGGTACCTACAGATTCATAGCCTGAGATTAATTAACCCGACAAATGTTTGCGATGAAAAAAAGAAAAGAATGATATCTAACAGGAAAGTACAAGCCTAGAAAAAAAATTTCAAAATCAACGTTCATAACATGACGCGAAGAAAATCGTTAATAGAATAGAAAAACATTTCTATTTGTCGAAGATCGTGTTCAATTGACTCAATCACTTTACCCTTTAACAATAAGTTTTGAAATGCATCGTAGCAAAAAATAGAAGAAAAATACTTACCTTCGTGTGAGTCTTTTTACAAGTCTGATTTAACTAATAAAATAAAACGGCCGAATCTTTTTATTGTTTCGTAGAGTTTCCATTACTTTTGATCAAAATAACGAATAAAAATAATTAATTTTTTCAATTAAATAACAAGTAATAATCAAGCAATGTAAAATAATGCAAAATTATTTCTCATTTTTACGTGTAAAATATTACCAACCTATGCAATATAAATGCGCACCGAAAAAGAGAAAAATTGCGAAAAAAAATTTTTTGTTGAATTAGAGAGAATGAGTATATGTTTTGCGATAGAAAACAGCACTAGCTATAATCTCACATTGTACAAGGCAACAAACTTGGAAAACATAATTAATAACGTTCGGCATAATATTGAAACAGAAATCAATTAAGAGTTGACATTCGGTATTCTTACTTATTTAGGAGGAAAGTCTAGAAATTAATATTAATTTTATATTCTTTATTCTCGTAAAATGGCAGAGTGTATTAAACGAGAAGTAAAATTAAGAATACTATTGAAGGCAGATTAATCGTTTAAAATTACATTATTAAATATCATAGCAAAATCTGTTATCGCCTTTCGCGTTTCGACTTGATTCTGAATTTATATCGCAGCTAGTACTTCTAACTAAATTATTTGCTTCTCGAACCGCGAACCGAAAACGTAAAACCGCGAACCCTCCTTTGGATCAAATAACCGAAATAAAATAATTTGTAGTCTACAAATATCAGTTTTAGCGTAAACCACATTTACAATCCACATCGTTCTAATTTGGGCATACCTACCTAGTTGAATCGAAGGTGGCAAAAGAAGCTAGAAATGGGTTATTACTGAAATTCAACCACCTGATAGATTTAGTCTCAGGTTAAAATTTGATGGTAGGTAATTAGGTATACGACTAATGCACGCGTTTCATTTGGTATTTCGTATCATTAAAGTCAATTTCTTGGATTAAAAAATATAAAAAAAAAAACGTATGAACTACCCATTATTTGACAGAGCAGTAGAGAGATGAGAATGAAATATTTTTCAACACCTTACCCTCTCCATTCAAAAGAAAAATTCATATTTAAGAAAAAAAAACATCGCTTCGAATTGGTTTTTTCATTCCGATTTTCGTGAAATATTCAAGTCAGGTCAAATTTTAGCTCCTTAGCTCAATGGAGATAGAAGTTACGCGAGTAAGCAATTTTTTCGAGATCAATTAAAAGGCTATCTCTCGCTCATATCTGCACTTCTAATTGACAGCATTCAATTTTTTATCATTTGCTTCAAAAACGCAAATTTTTGCAATTTTACCCCTCAGCAACCCATACCTTAATTTTTGAGCAAATTCAGTTGGTATCAAGTCGAGTAAATAATTTTCATCCTTGGAGGGAGAATGCACAAGTGTCTAAAAATGGTCTTAAAAATCTATAGTATATACATAAGTAAGACCAATCAAATGAATCAGCATGTTCTCTACTACAAAAAAAGTTTAGGAGGGGGCTCCAAAGACCCTGCTTATTCCTTGGCCCGAAATTTCCTTGCAGACTCTTATTTTATGGTATAATCTATCGAGATCTTTCATCTTGAAGGTGTCGAATAATTCTAAAAAAGAGTATGAATTTTCCTCCGGGTCTTTTCTAGTTTAAGGCCCCATGAAGGCTTCTCATCTCAGCTTAACCTGTATAACAAGGCATTGCAAACGGAAATGAACTCAAATTTGAAATTAACCCGCTTCATCTACATATGTATATGGAAAAAAAACTGGACCGTTGGCCTTTTTCAATGAAACTTCGCTGGCATATAAATGCGTATGACGAGTAAATATAAAACAGCAAAGTGTTGTCCAAATTTAAAGAATCAGCTTCAAATAGAAAACTATTCCGTATTGACAAATAAGATTTAAAAGAACATACTTTGCTAAGCCTATAGGTTGGAAGCTTTTGTAGATCTTTATATGTACATTTCACGTATAATGAACGTAAACGTATAAGTACGTCATGTTAGAACATGAATTGAAACCACTTGACGGATTAATCGGTTCTCTGATAGGTACCTACTAGTACCTACTAAGCGTTCGATGCCCTAACACTCCATCTTTTATATTTATTCCCATTAAAAAAAAAAATCAACAACCAAGTTACACTGATAGATATGCAATTTTATACCCTAATGAAAATATAGAACGCACCAAAAACAAATGAGCTCGAATATTAAAATCGTATCTAAAAATAAATCGACGAGAAAAATGAAGCAGCTTTATCTCCAACTACGCTATATAGTTAACAGTTACACGTAATACTTGAATTATGCAACAAGTGCAGTATTCTTAAGCCATAACTTACCTTTTAATGCTGGACAAATATGCTTCCATAGGGTTAAACACCCACACCTGTGAAATTGTCCTAAAGCTAATTCCATATAAAATAAAGGTAGTCCACCAAACAGGAACATGAGAGACCATGGTATTAAAAAAGCCCCTGAAATGAAAGATGAAAAATGTTTATCATCATTATATTCAGAAGGTTTAATTTTAGAATACGATCGATCATAATAATCGAACAATCGATTTCTCAACTCTTTGACTCTTTTTTAAGGATTCGTTTTATATTGTTTTAAAATTTTTTTAAATATTTTTCCCCCTGAATTTTTCGACTTTTTTACAGGATTTTTTTCACTTTATATAACAATTTCATCATCACACAATTACACATCGGATTTTTTGAAAATTTTTTTCCAACTTTTGGCCCCAAGACAGGGGATATGTTCGGTGAAAAATTGAAACTTTTGACTCTAATACCTTTAACATTTTTCTTGCTTTCCCCTTAACAACAGAAATCGTTTCTGCAAAACTTCGGTCAAGAAAAATATTACCTTGTTTTTTTTTTAGTATTCTCAATTATGAATCGAATTATCAACTTTTCAATTTTTATTCAAATATTTCAGATTTTTTTTTCAATTGTCTGTCTTTATCATTGATGTTTCAAACAGCACTTTCCACTTGATACGTAGCAACGTAATTTTCCCATGTTATAACTTATTCAGCAACAATATGGGAAGAATTTGAATTTTGAAAATTATTTGACATTTTATGGTTGATAATTAGTAGAAAACCTAAATGGTCCGAAGAATGATAAGGCAATTTGCCAAAAGTTGATAAGTATGAGAAAATTATTTACATTTTTGTTCACTACGTCGCATGTAGTGATCAAAAAATTCTGGAAAAATTATTTATTATACTCCAATGCATAACCTATTCATCCTCCGTATTGTTAACCTTCCGCCTAAATCAGTTATCTCTAGAAAAAATCCCAAATCAACCAAACGCTATTTGCCAGTAGTTGATAACTTTTCTTCAACAACTTGCTAGTGGTTGATATTTCAGTAGTTCATAACACAAAAGGCGTTCAAAACGGTGTTTCATTGGTCTTAATACCAATATTGTAAAAAAATTCAATTTGCTAATAATTGAGAAGTTTTAATAACTATAGGAGTTGATGTAAGTTGATATAATTTTCTGGTGTGAATCGGATAACAAATTTTTAAATGTGGAAGGGTACCTCAAATCAATATTTTTTTCGAAAATTTTATTGATTTTCAACAATTTTTGGAGTTATCAACTATTGAAAGGTAAGTGATTTTTATTTTCCAGCAGTTGATAAACTCTTTTCCTCCCCTCCAGCCGAACCCAGGCATGTGCAAATTTTATTTATAGTTTCTCCCATATACGCCCATCATTTTGACATAGAAACCATTTCGGTACCCATTTAATAAAAATTTTGAAAAAAATAAATTTTAAACTCTAACGCCTAGCAAAAATGTTCAGGTTTTCACCAAAACACCAAGATTTTTGGCTTCTCTTTTAGTGAAGTGAATAAGTATGAAAAAATTATCAATTTATGACTGGGCTCAACAATGCCAGTGTTCTACTCTAAATTGAATGAGCTGTCCAAAATACCACTAATGTTTTTGATCGATATCATGATTATCTTAAAAATCAGCCCCAAAGACAAAGTTATCAACCAATGGCAAGTGATCAACTATTGGCAAATTACCATAGAAAAATTTAACACAGTTTTACCCATTTTATCGTAAACTAATAATTGCTCCTGCAACTGAAACATTAAGATCATGACATGGCAAACTCATATCAAAACAAAACGAAAGGAATTGGATATTAAATTAAAAAAAAAGTATTGGTTATTGGGTAAAAAGTCCAGACTGTCATCGAATGATACAATATTGCTATATAAATGCATTGTGAGGCCTGTATGGACATATGGCTGTCAGCTATGGGGCACCGCATCTCACTCAAATATCGAAGTAATACGGAGATTCCGAAGTAAAACTCTACACAGCATCACACAAGTTCCAAGATATGTAACGAATCAATCAATACACAACTACACTAAAATTGAAACAGTGGCTGCTGTTATTAGCACGTTCAGCAAAAAATACACATTCAGATTGGACCAAAATACCAATATTAATGCTATTTAGCTACTGGACAAAAGCGGAAGAACTAGGCGCTTGAAACATAAACATATACTAGACTTAGGCCAAGAGCCTCAACATGAATTGGATGGTCTAGCCCACTGGGGATATTCTGTCAACAATATTTAATACTAATTCTCAATAGCGAAATTAATTGTGGCTTTTGAGCCGTTGTAATGTGAATTTGGAAAAAAATAAATTAAAACATTAGGCAGAAATATCAACATAAGACTAATAAATGTTGTCTTATCGTTGCGAGTAATAGGTAACTAAAAGACCGAAACGTAAAAGTTGAGAACCCCAACACACCAAGTAAATTTTATCAATTGATTCTTCAATCAAAATCAACGAATAAATGAACTCTCGTAATTTCATATATTTCGAAAATGATTCGATATTTTTTAAAACTTTTTGAAACTTACGTCTATTTCTAGAATTACGTCTTCGTCATTCAGCACAATTACTAACATATTCTATTCCTAAAGTATTCAACATGTACGTGCGCGAGTATGTAGTAAGTAATCGAATTTAAAAATAAAATCGACAAACTCGTCAATTATTTAGAGGGAAACAATAAGTGAGCAAATATTTGCTTTAGAGCTTGCGTGAGATTAAAAAATTAAAATCTCGTTTTGGAGTTTTGAATAAAACAGCAGCTAAGCGGAGGAAACATACTATAAAATAGCTGCTCTCATTATCGTCGGAACGTGGTATCGCCTTAGTACAACAAGGACTAGAATTTGATGGGAAATTTGATTTCACTTGCGTATCACTATTTTCGTGACAACAATAACAAAGCAGTGTAGCATCAGAAACTTCTGCTAGACTGTCTTGATAATGTTATCGCAATTGTTGTTGTTATTTTGTTATTACAAAATATATGCACATTGGAAGCTACTAAGCGTATTACAACTACGACGAGGAGGCACGACAAATGGCCTTTTACTAGGTCTTTGTATGTATATACGAAGGCTATTTCATTAGCCTAATCTCGAAAATGAATAGCGCAACTTTTTAAAAGGGTGACCCGCGTTAAAAGCAACAAGTCGCCAGTCTACGACATTTTCACTATATTCGGTTTTGTTTTCAATTCTTTATTCCTTTTTCGTTTTATTACCAGCTTATCGTTATTTCTTTTTCTTTTTCCTCATTCAAATCCTTCCAAATGAACATCGAAAATGTCTGTTTTTCCTTTTCGTTTGAATTTTTTATATTTATAGGTGTTTTCGTAATCAAAAGTACTTTGTTATTTTTTTTTCTACCATGGTTTTACAATAAGTAACCTTTTTTCATATTTTTGTTTCCATGAGTTCGAAGAAATTGAGAAATTCAAGTTTAAACTTTTTTTTTTTAAATAATGAGTTCTTACCAGAAAAAATATTTAAATAATTAAATACACTCCGAAAGGTAGTAAAATGTAATAAACTTGTTATCTTTCAAAATTAAAACATCGATAGTTTTTTCACTTAAAACGTAATAAGCGCTTTGTAGCGAATGAAATACTTTATACTTTACACCTGACGTATTTCTTGGAGAAATACGAATAAACAATCGAAACCGTGGAATTTTTTAAAATTAAAATGACATTGTAATTAAAGACTCCGATAGATTAAAGATGAAATAAAAGAATAAGAAAACGGATGCTTTGTTTACGTCTTACGAAAACTTGAACTCTGTAATGAAGCAAAGAAGTAGGTATTTAAACTTGTGAGTTGGAGTTTATAATCATGCATGAAGTCTTTAAGAAGTGTCAAAATACTGCTTCAATCTTAAAATCAAATAGGATATCGTGTAGTCCGAACATATTCATACAACGAATAGCTTCTCTGCGACCTTATTTTTAATGAATAATCATCATTCAACATACACTGTACTGCATACGTGGATGAGTGGTAAAAGGCATGTAGTCTATACATAATTTCAATGAATAGATAAATGTATATATCATAACCATGCATTCTTAGAAAAAGCTCTACACTAATACGAGCCAATGTACAGCTAGGCTCGTAAACTTTTGACGACATATCAAACGAAAATACTTACCGCCTCCGTTTTGGTAACAAATATAAGGAAATCTCCAAACATTTCCTAAATCTACTGCAAATCCTATGACGGCTAAAAGAAATTCAACTTTTTTAGACCACGTTTCCCTGGGTATTTCTTCATCATCTGACGTATTACTGGATCTTTTTGTTGTAACGATTACCATCATTTCGTTACAAACGTCTTCTTCTAGTATTTCAGACGTTGCTGGGCCTTTTTCAGTTTCACTCTCTATACCTTCGTCCGACATAATTGCTCTTTGTTTTTCTGCTAATTATAATTCAATTGCGATTAACATTATGATAAATTAATTTCTAAATCGAGTTTTTAGAATTTTAAATAATTCATTTTTCATTTCGTTTGTATTCGTCGTTTGAAAATGAACATCACCAAATGAAGTTTGACTTTTTTGCTGCGTTGTTTTATTACATTACCTAATGCTTTTTTTTAGCGTCGTTCTTCGAAAAATTTTTTATCAACTTGAGCCAACTTTTTTTTTTAACAAAACGAAATCAATACTTATCACAATAGCAACTTTTATATAATTTTAACCGAAACAAATCTATTTTTGTTTATATCAAAGTTTAAGAATGATTATATTTCATACAGCTAATTTTAGTCGACTTAGGCATCAATATTCAATAATACCCCGAGTGTCAGAGTAAATATGTGAATGTGTGCACTTACAGATTTCTTGATTAGAAAAATATTTAATAAGAATTTATTTTTAACAAAAGAAGTGGTCTGAAATGAATTAGGCATATAATTCGGAAAGGTATAAACACATCGCATGGCACTGCGTTTGATTTCTATAAAGTTTTTGAATTATGATTTCACGGCTAGATGATTTGATTTCGAATTGTTTGACTTGTTCGTTGAACTTTATTCTGGGCATAAATGACACCTAATCTATAAGTTTAATTTCGTTACTTATTTTACAATAGGACAAATAGTTTAAGTAAAATTTTTTTGTAAAATTAAATGAGATCCGTTCATCATATGTAGATAAATTTTAATTCATCATTTGCGAATGAAATAAAATGAAAAAAAGTTTTCGTTATGAAATAAATACGTTAATTTATAAATATAATATTTAAAATGAACGTACATGAAATTATTCATAATTTTTTTTTAAATTTGAAAATGGTTTTTGAACGGATACATTATTGTTGATGATTACCGTATTCAAGTATAAGAACTTACCCAAAGCTACATAACTAAAAAAATATTTTCCAGTATTAATAAAAATTAAAATAAATAGATAAGCATCACATTTCCGTAAAATTGATTGTTTTAATTTCTTTAGTCCCTTCGTTTTTCATTATTATAAATAAAATAAATTTTGATTTTAAAAAAATTAAGAATTTTTTTCAATTTTAAATTAAATTATCGGCGCAATATACTTTAGTTAAGATTTTAAAAAGTTTTCAACATTACACTTTTTACTGATAAAAGGCGTAAAGCAATTGAAAAATTTTATTATTCCATCATTGCGCTTGATATAATATTAATAATACACCTACTTTAAACATGATTTCGTTCGATGAAGAACAATCGACAAATACGGCGGGAAAGCAAAATTCCCCAATAAATTAAATAAATCAAAAAAAAAATCTCGCGAAAATTTGTAATAAGATTCCGAAAGCAAATGATTAATAGCGACGTACAATTACACTCATGTGAAGGTCTATGAACTACGATAGGTAGGTAGCTAGATACACGTGAATAAAAGTACAAAAATTACCTGTGATAAAATCGACGAGACTGGTAACAATTGAAAAACCACGATCAATTAATCATTGATAGTTTATTACACCGTTTCTATGCACATGAGGAGTTTTTTTTTGGCGCGCGTACATCTTACACCGTAAAATACACCATTTGATTCGTTTGTATTAATCAATTTATAACTATTTTTTTCGTAAAAATTTCATTCAAAGGGAGCTGATACATTATCAGCTCTTGAAACAATTCGAGTTGAAACACTCGATCACGAGGAAAATCTTGGAAATTGCAGCCTTCAGAACACATACATATTTCCTATATCCATATACATTCATTTGTGTGTGTTTATGTAAGATGGGGTGCGTTTTTGTGTGCGTATCTCCAAAGAAATCGCAGAAGCGAACTAAAAGGACCTACGTCGTACCGCCTTCTCGGAAGTTTTCGACTACCATCGTCAAGTTGGATTAAATCCCTCCTTTAAAGAAAAAATTTTAAATTTTAAGCAGTACGTAAGTAATTTTTATTTCCATGTTTATCATCGATTTATAATTATAAATTTTTCATGTAAATTTTATCCTTTTTGCTTTTTTATGTACAACTCATACTTACTCGCATCGATATGCAAGTGCAATATAAACGTTATAAATGTTTATAACTATTCTTGCCGTAGAAATTCTCAATTATTTTTAAGTTTTAATAAAAATGCAGTAAAGGCGCATTTAATAAGCTACCAACTGAAAACTAATTTTTTTGAAAAGAAATTAATAAACTTCCTCTTTGTGTTATTTTTTATTTTCATTTAAAAATTAAAAGTAGTTATGATCTTAAATTATTCATTTAGATACCTGATTATAATGACAATGAAGTGTAGTAAGTACATTTAACGTAGGTTTACACAAACAGTTCGACATCAGCCTTTTTCTTCTTTATAATTTTACTTGATTCGATAACATATTGTGTTTTATTGACAAGGTAGATGTATAAATGAAGTCACCTACGATCTTGGAACGGTTATAAACAGTGCGAAAGTGCAGAAATAGTATGCCTCTCAAATTTCAATCACCCCCCTCTATTCCGTATCTTAATTCCCTTCCTTTTATGAGTAATTTTCGTTCGGTTGAGTTAATTGATTTTTTCGTATAGGTAATTTCTAATCTCCCAGAAAATTATTAAAATTAATGAAGTAGAAAAGTATAATCTGCTCTTTTCTGTATCGACCGAAGCAGAATTAAATCTTATCGAAACCAGATTTAAATTATTGTATTAAATTAATATGTTGAATACTAAGTCCGTTGAAAACATAATTTTAAAAATGTTGGTACCTAACCTAATCACTTTTATAAATACTGATACTTCGGCGGTTTTAATTTCACTGAAATTCTATTTTTGTAAGTGGTAAAAAATTATAAACGTAGTTGGTAGTTGGAAAAAGTTTAGTCGCTATTATCGCCAATAACTCGAATCATGCCCCATCAAATATGTATGTTTGTTGCATAGTTTATCTGATGCCTACAATTTTCTGGACAGAAAAAAAAGTCGTAATGTTTTTAGATTTAATCATTTAGCCATGTATTGTACCGTGGAATGATAAAAAGGCTATATTATAGTGACTGAAATCACTTTCTTAAAAAACTATACATTTCTTTTAAAGTGAGGTAGATAATCGGGAATACGATTTTTGGATTTATAAGACTCTTTTAAATGTTATAGGTAAGTTGACGTCACTTACTAATCAACATTTTAAAAAGCTCTATCAATATTTGATTCTTGATTTTCTCAATTGTTTCAAAATAAAACGTGGAAAAATTCGAGTTTTGTTTTTATAGTTTTCATCTATGCCATCTTAATTTATGCTGAAAGCATACACATGAGTTCATCAGTTAGGGAGGGAAGCAAAAGTAACGACCATTGTCCATCATTCAGAAAATTCAAAACGAAGCCAGACAAACAGTAACAAAGAAGCATTTTCCCTACAATCGTGTTGTTTGACATCAACAAAGGCGTAAGTGTCGAAGATAAGCACGACATCCGAAAGTTCTTCCTTTAAGCTTGCCTTTAGTCATTAGTTCATCACATTACTCACTTACGCGCTCGTGCATTGTAATGATGAAATGATTAAATGCTTTGTTAATGAAATATATAATTCAGTTGGTTCATATTCGTATCTTTGAAGTTCATAATTCGATACAAAACTGAGAAATAACCGGTACGTTTCAGACTGAAGGCTACCGCAGGCATTATTTACGATATATACAACATTAGTAACATTTAGAAAACGGAAAATGCATCGCAAATATCAATAAAAATGTTTAATATAGAGATACTTTTAAAATGTGTTATTTACATATCTATATTTCGTTTTAATTGGATAAATTTATACATAAATCAATACCCAACAGTAGGTACGGAACATTCTTAATTTAATCACAAAATTATAATTTATCTGTTGGTCATATCACGTGAACGATACACTATTCCTTTGCTTTTCATTTCACGAATAACGCTATTTGGTAAACGACCAGCTACAGAAATTGCATAAATTCCTTTCGTAAATCGATCTAAAGTACAGAATAACATAGTCAATATATCAAATTATAATACGAAAAAAAATCAAATTTCTAAATACCTGTTCTTTGCCATTTAGCTACCCAGCTATCTTTAGGACTCATCAATGCTATCATGCTATAAAAATTAAAGATTAGTATTGAAAATTACCAAAGTAAATAAATCCTTCCAAATCACAGAATAGTTACCCTTCAAATTTGGAACTGGTACAGTCGTAAATGGTGTCGCGATTATTTTTCATGTGTAGAAATTCATCGCAGTTATCGCAGCCATCAAATTCAAATTGTTCAAAAGACTAAAAATGAACGTAATTGATGAAAATACGTAAGCTGATCGGTGAACAGTTATGAAAGTAAATAAAAATTTCAGTGATTTAGGAAAATCTTACTTTAATAAGCGAGCATACTAAACATGCACGTGCAGTTCGTAGATCTTTAGGAATCACTTCTACAGACATTTTGAGTGCAGCAAATCGGAAAGTATTTAAAATAAACTCAAAGTACCAGAAACCGGAATAATTGACAACACACGTATACAAAAACAGTATTCAATATTGCATCTCTAATGAAACATGCAATGGATAATTTAAATCTGTCTAACACTGTTCAATTTTTCAAAAAATCTCTCAATTATTCAAATTTTAAAGAAGGTATTGAGATTTATGCACTACTTAGAGAATCCGATAACAATAAAATAAACATAAATTATTTATTTTTAAAACATTTTTAGAATGATAATTGATAACGAAGCAAAGGTACTATATATCTAACGTCATCATGGTAATAACCAATAGTAACTAAGCCTAGAATGAAAATGAACGAAAAGAACGAAGAACGATTCACCAGTATTTTACCAAACCAAGGTAGATTTAAACTTCTATTCTTCTACATTCTACCGAAACCGATGAAAAAAATAGACGATGAACGCAGCATTTTCTGAATATTTTAGCGTGCATTATTATATTTTTTTACAAATTTATTCCATTATTATGAACCACAATATCATGATTTGTCATAAGAAAAGAGTATAGGTGTTTATTTATTTCAGGTGAGTTTTGAAATTCAAATTAATACTTACTTTAAATTGCGTCAACCAGTTCTCGCAATTTGAAGTAATTATTAGTTTATTATTTCAAATTGTAAAACTCTCTTAAAGAAAACGAACACTAATAACCCTTTCGTATGACAAGGTAAAGGGCATGCACGTATTATAGAATCTCTTTAGACTTTTCTTGTGACAAATGTCATATTTTTTGTATCCTTTTAATTCGTTAAAAATATAAATTTATAACCCTGCATAGACCTCTGCCAAAACGGTTATACAAGTACAATACAAATATACAATGCAAACTGTTTTAATTGGCAATGTTGAGCTAAACGTGTGGTGCCGTTTTTTGGCACAAGGTGGTTTTGTTTAGTGAGTCTATATAGGGTCGAGTTAGTATGAATCAACTTTTCCTTCAATTCTAAACTGTTCCACAAAGATTGTAATTGCAAAGTTCTTTAGAATTCGATTTATCACCTGATTGCTAACAAGTTACAATAGCTAAATTAGTAAAACATCAATTAAAATCTATATCAGGTCTTTTTGAAAATTCACTAGCTGACTGCACGTATTTCTCCAGTTTTTAAAATCGATTTCATTCAATTTGCCAATATTAGAATAATGAATAAGGTACATATGATTCAAATAAAAATATTCTTTCGGCATGAAATTCAAATCAAAGCATTATTCATTTTTTTTACAGAACTTAATTAAAAAATCAAACTACGAATACTTACACACATCAAGTTGAAAATATCAGTCATTCATATTGGTATGTACTATTTCAAAATATGTTAATCGTAGATAGTTACAAACCTTACGATATAAATGAAGTGACTGTTACTTTATCAAAATTATTTAATCAGTTCATATTGACACACTTGTCTATTGTGCAATCCAATAAATAATGATTTTAAATATAAAATACAAGTATCATCAGGCTTTCATTTCCCGATTTCAATTCACATAGAAGTGTGTTCTACATTTCAATTCATGAGTGCAGTATTGGAAGTCAATCTTTTTTGCAAAATGCAATTGGATTTTGAATACTGACCGCTGTCATGAAAAATAAAATATTCATATTAATTACAGTCGTAGCAGCGGTAATCTGTAACAAAAGAAAAAAAGATAAATTAAAAAAAAAAACACAATAAAAGATGAATTTATACTTTGATGGTTGCTCATCATAAAAATCACTCACGGTCAACATATCGCAATGAGAATGTTATTTTTTGCAAATCCCCAATCACAGACGTGTTAGTTTCCCATCCTGCAGGTATCACTGCATTGTGGATCCGTTATTCCATTGGCATACCAATTTACTATTATAGCATAATCTTCTTACCAAACGTAGGTACTAATCCTGTTACAATTAATAAGTAAATGACATGATGAAGATACGAATTATTCGATCACGGAATGAAATACATACTAAAACTTATAATGAAAGTAATTACGTAATCTACTTAAAAACAACACAAAATGAATCGCAAAAAATCAAAACAAGTTTCACGCAACGAAAAATAAAAACGGTAAAAGAAAAAGTACATACTTCAGCTCAGCGAAAATCAAATTCAAAGCAAACGATTTAACTGACGAGTGAGAAATCTAGTCATGAATTTCATAAACACGACATAGAAATTCACTCATCACACATATCGTTTATAAATTAAAATATCTGAATCTACTCCAGCGTGATGATTAAATACTCCGTAAAAAAGCTTTAATGCTAATAACAATAGATCAATAATATACCTGAATACAAACGATTACATTCTTTTGATTCAACATTTCACTTTTGCTGCCAAATACTCAAATTACACAATGGATATCTCAGTTTCAATGAGTCATCATTTGAACCTACAAAAATGAATAAAGGCCCCTAGTTATAGTTCAGCGATTATCTTTCTTCGATGTTCACAATTACAGACCTATGACACAAATATTACATTCGAGATCAATGTGTTCGGCCATTTTTCTGGCGAAGATATTTTCCATGAATAACTTTAATCTTTCATCGAATCCTACAACAATAATACTTCATAAGCCATCTAAAATATACATCAGTAATGATTTTTGGAAACGACAGTATTATTCCGTTTGTTTACATCGCCAGTTCGTTTCAATGAAAATGAGAACTACAAAGCATTGGATAATGTCGAAACGCGGAAATAATAAGTGAAATTTACGAGCATTATATCCAAAATTTCATTGCATGAAATGAAACGAGAAATATTAAACTAATCAAATGAAGAAAACTAATTACTATAACTTACCGAACATGTCTTTGTAACAACGAAATACTCCGATTTTTAATAATTGTAACATAACAGCTTCTCTTCACTTCGTTTCTCAACGGCAACGCCAATTTTTTTCCATTGTCATCGGTGATCAACGACAACGAGTACCCGGATGTACGAAAAAGCTCCGGTAGTTCATAGTTGATTCTTGATTCACTCTTCATAAAAATAAAGTTGAATGGTGATTTCAATTCCGTAATTTGATTCATGATTCATTGACTCCTTACGACAATGATAATTTTATAAATAACGTGTTTTTTACCAGTAATTTTCGTGATAAAATAATTAAAAACCCAACTAACTAGAAAAGATTCTCCTTTTTTTTTTATTAAGGTAGGACTTCGCATTTTACGTTTTTTTTCATTGTATACGTTTTTGCCGAAGGCAGTGATTTTAAGAAAAATGAAATTTGCGTTATTTTCTCGTTTTAAGGTTGCAAATGAAAAATAATAGCGCGTATTTCAAAGGAATAATGTTAATTTAAAGTAATGGAACAGTTGAATCCACTTGAAAAGGCGAAAACCAGACAAACCACACTAACGTATTGTAACATTGCATCATTTTTTTGTCCGAATGGCGGGTGGGTTTTAATAACTTCTGCCCGACTGGTTCGGAAATCAGATTGTGGATTATGGTTTTTTTTCTTCTTTCAACAACAATTGATATGTTTGCTCATTTTTCCCTCTTAATTTAAATTTATTTTGCCTACTTTTTCTGCCGACTGCCGACTTGATTCCAATTTAACTAATTTTGCAAACTTTTTCTGCCAATTTGATTCAAATTAAATCAATTTTGCCGACTTGATTCAAATTTAACTAATTTTGCCAACTTTTTCTGTCGACTTGATTCAAATTTAACTAATTTTGCCAGCTTTTTCTGCC
>FIZR01030016.1:0-32985 GCA_900060175.1 Ferrisia virgata
GAATGGTATGTATCCAGATATAATCATAGCTGCCATGTGACTCGTTGTTCGATAGAGTCTGCCAGTGTTAATGGCCATTGTTCTTTCAAGACGACAAATGATACGACCCAAACTAAATTTACATACCAAATTTCAACTTCCTAGCTCAATTGGGAGGTGAGTTTTAAAGAGGACTAACTCAAAAAATAAAAAACGATCAAAAGGCTATATTTTTGGAGGTATGAGGTGGTGAAATGAGACTGTAAAGTCGAAACTCCAAAAGGCACATTTAAGATCTGTACTAAATGTACATACCAAATTTAAACTTCTTAGCTCAATTTGGAGGGGAGATAGAGGAAGGACAACTTTTTTTTAAGGTCAAATAGGAGAAACCTCCTCATATCTCGCCTCTTAGTCGATTTAAAAGACTAATTTTTGAATATGTTACACAACTTTAGATTGTTCATCGATTGGTTTAATAAAGAATAATTTTTGTAATTTTAGCCCCTCAGTATCTCCTCTCCCAAATTTAGGGAAAAATGAATTTTGACCCGAAGTCCTCCCCACTCCAGTGTATCAAATGAGATGCTAATCGAAGTCTATTCCCTAGGTTTGATTGAATTGGATCGGTATCGTGCAAAGTAAATTATTTTAGTTTCAGAGGGGAAAAAATATAAAATATGTATCTGACATGGGCAAAAATGGTCGTAATGGTTTTCTAGGACCCCGAAATGGATTTTGTTGATATTCTCCCTCTCATATGTCATAGATTAGTAGACAATAATAGCCTGGCTTTCATTGGCAACGTAGCATAAAAAATCACAGTAAAAATTAATATAAGGTTTGGTTGAAAGAGTGAGACCAGTGATTAAATAAAAATGTTTATATAAGCAAGTTGCCTAATTGAAAATTTGAAGGGATAGTGAGTAAAAAAAATCAAAAACTCAGAAAAATATCTTTAAAATGTAAACAGTTCACTCTTCAAAACAAACAAAAAAATATTCATGTGTAAATTACCTATCTTCAAGATTAAGGAAACTATGTGTATGGAATTTTCTCAGATCCTACCTAAAAAATTTTATTCCAGTCATCCCAATCAAAATTGATGAAAATATTTCATTTTTACAACTTATAACACCGAATAAAAACCAATTTAAAATTCAAATTCCGCGCAGCTCCTTCAATTTTGAAGATAGATAATTTATACGAATAACGCTTTTTGTTCATTTTGAAGAGTTATGCAGGAATTATTAGTCACAAAAAATATTTACACAAACGTTTAATTTTTTTTAATTACTGATATTTCATTTTGCATTGGGCAACTTTTTTCTGTGACCATTTTTACTCATTTCATCAGGCTTTACCCAACCTCTATATTGTCCTTTTTTTTTTTTTAATATATGAAATAATACATAAATAAAATTTTTATAACCACATTTTTTTATGTCAGCGATACTGCCACACGAAAACTGGCCTCTTAGCGAGCAAAAGAAATATGGTGAGTATGCATAAGCACCTCGTCTATGGTACTACACAATAGGCAACCATTTATGCAGACATGATTCAAATTATATCTATCTACCAATAATATTCAAATAGATGAACCAATACTTTCTAATTGCTGTCAAGTTAGTTCATCGCACGTCACGCGATGCTTACCAAAAATTCAATGAGGTGACCCAAAAAACAGATGATGATTACGCCACGGCCATTTCGAAACAGAGAAGATAAGCAAAAAATCGCGAATAAGTTTACTACGAAAATGGGGCAGAAAATAATAAACCAATCATTTGTAACGGGTTAATTCAAAGGCGTTAGATTCAAAATATAAAATACGACCTACTTAAAGTTATTCAGATGGTATAATTAATTTTTCTTTTCGTTTGTTATTAAAAGGTTAATTAGCACTTGTACAATTAACTTGCTAACTCGCAAGGAAACGGTGAAAATTTGTGCCGTATTTTTTATATTCGAACTCAACATTCTATTTTAGTACATTTACTCACCCACTTACATATAAGTAGGAAGAAAAAATACCTAAGTAGTAAGTACATACGAATACACGGTATAATACTTACCTAGTATTATAGTAATGTAATTTGGACATAGATACTTAGATTAATAAAATATGAGGTTAAGTTTGCAAATTTATGTAATGTCGAAATTAGGCTGCCTCACCTATTATTACAAGAACATAGCAACCACGAACTCGTTTACATTGCAACATTTTATGTTCAAAGTTTATCTATCTTAAATTATTTAAAAGTTGCGATAATTCGTATACCTACCTACTGTTAATTACCAAAAGTTTGTCAGTTGAAAAATTTATGTCAAGGGTTTACACGCGAATAATTAAGGTTGTGTTTTAATTTTTGTGTCCAGAGAATATAAATAAATTGTCCACCATGTATAATTGAACGTATACGTATCATAGTTTACTGGTTTTGAATTTAGCATCAGGTGTTAAGGTACCTCATACCCTTGTTACTTGGATTTTGGTTAGTCTCGTATAATGGCGTCACTGAGTAGTTAGCTAGCTACTTCAAAAAGATACCAAATCGTTAAACTCAAATAAATTTCGTTTCTATCATAAATACCTAGCTAGTACGGATAATTCAAGCTTCATTAGCCATCTTTTTTTCTAGCACCCCAAAATGGGAAATATTAAACTCTATATTTTATAACATCGATCATGATAATAAGCACATAGATACCAATTCGTATTTAAGTGATTTACCTAATCTGCTGCAACTAGGTTAACAGTCCATTATTAAACTTTACGATAGAGTGTATCAAGAGGATTCAAAGGAAATTTAAATTCCTATTTATAAACCCTCATACAGGATACCTATCTAGTTCTCGTTAAGTAAAATAACGACTTTTAATTAATGCATATTTATTCTCGTTTAAACGTTACTACTAAATAATTAAAATAATATGTTACATACGTAACTACGAACTAGTAGGTATGGGTACTAGGTAGGTACCTACATTAAACGCTACTTATTACGAATACTAATTTAAGGAAATTATCCTCCGAGAGTTGCATTAGTTGGTGTTAAAACTGAATAATGTGTCATTACGAATACACCCTCTCGATGAATCTGAATTTTGAGTATTTTCTAAAATGCAACGCTGAAATTCAAACCTTCGCTTCGCATCGTCGTCGTCCCTCGTATTGTAATCATTCATATCAGTACATTCGCGAAAATATTAAAATATCAATAGCAAAAATGTTTTTTCCCAACACAGATTATTCTTAAAATTTTCTTACGGCAATTCTCTAACAAAAAATAATTACAATTGAAACAATCTATCAGAACTGTTGCATTTCATTTGTTCCGATGGTATCGAACCCTGTTCTCAGATTCTGAAGAGTATCATTAAACATTATTTGGCCTAATCGGCTATAAAAAAATTTTCGACTTTACCCGACTCCAAAAAATATATAAATTATCGGTAAATGAGTGGCTCTGAAGTTTACAGGAAGGGAAGAGCTATTTACCGAGGTACGTATTTGAATTTTTTCAAAGTTTTTGGTGGGGGAGAAGTGAGCAAATAAATCGTACTGTTAAAATGTAAATGCTAAAAACACTACTAAAATGACTGCCTTTCATCAAAATTGGATTAAATGAAAAGAGCACCAGAGAACCCCCATACACAATTTTTTGTTATCTGTGTTTATTTATGGGATTTTGGAAAAATTTGTTTTAATTATGTCTTCTTTGAATAAAAATAACTTGTGAATTTTTTCCTCGCAGCGATTAATAAAATTGGAGGGGTGGGAGTGTTGGTGGTGGCGAGTTCCTACAGAGTGAGATATTATTCGGAAATTTCGCTATAATATTTTCGTAATAATTTCAAAATTCGAAGACCAGGTTTATTTGCTTTTCTTAATCGAAGATGACTCCTGCCGTTTTGCGATAGTTTTGAATCTGAATTATTTTCAAGGAAGAAAAAATTTAAGTGCCTTTTTTATCGGTAAACTAAACTAACAATTGAAATGATGTTTTTCATTTCGATTTCCATCGATAGTATAAAAAGACGCGACTTTTCATTGTTTCAAATCAAGGCGATACTTAACAGAGGATGAGATTAAAAATTCACCAATTTCGAATCCGACACTTTTTCATGAACAATTGACTTGACGGGTACGTAAAAAGAATCATCTTTTATTTCCTTTTATTTAGTAGCGTTTTAATGTCTTGATACGTTCTCGGAAATTTCATTATTTTTGCGCTATAGCGCGCCTTTAGAAATGAATTGAAAATTGTCGCTTTGTATTACTTTTCAAATGAAGGGAGGATGGAAGATACGAATGGAAAGAATCGTAAAGAAATACGAGAATGAGTAGATAAAATGATGAAAAAATAAAGAGTGAAACAGCTTTTTGAAGACGTTGCTATTGGAATAAATTTTATATTATTGGTAATGATGACGTTGGCGCGTGTGCCTCGGCAAGTATAATAATTCAGCATTAAAGAAAAACCAAAACACATTATACGTATACGTTGAATAAAACGTTAAATTCTAAATTATCTTATTGAGAATGTTATGCAGCGGCTTTCTCTTATGCTATAGCTATAGCTATAGCTATACCGGCTTTAGTTTAAATATATCTAAATACTTTGGATTGTTTAATTAATGGTACATATAAATAGTTTCAAAGGACAATGATAAAGATAAGGGCATTTAACGTGTCGCCAAAATTCCTAAACTTCTAAGTAGCCTCTCTGATAACCTAGTATAACCTCTAGCGGATAGCCCATTAAAACTTTACTTAGAAATTCTTGAGATAGATTTTCGTCTATTTTCCTTCCTGAACCCAATATATTTCAACCTAAAATACCACTTACCGTATTTCTGAATCGCTACAAAATCGTAAAATTCGTGTTGCATCCTTGGTAAACATGAATTAACTTTATCTTGAACATTGTGCTCTGAAACCGGATACTGCCTCTGTATTTGCAAATTTTTTTTCATTATAAAAAAAAATAAGAATGCGGTAAGTTAGAAATACGTATGTAATTACACGACAGGTAAGTGTAAGCTTAAGGATGATCTATTTTTAGTTTTTCGTACGTAGAAGCGGTTTAAATAAACAAAATAAAAATTTCATCTTTTCGTTTCTCTTTAGATTCAAAATCAAAAACATTACCTAATATTTTAGGAAATTTCAACAAATTTAGAACAGAGCAGCGTAGAAAAAAATTTTCTAATCGCTAAAAACGCCGTAATCAAAAAATTTCTTCTTAGACAATTGATGATGATTTGAACCTATACAAAACGAATCGAGTAAGCAGAAGTACTCAACAAGAAAAAAAAACTTTTACCCAAGAACATGTTGAGGGTACCTACGAGGGTGGTTCATGGGATACTTTTTTGGAATTTTGAGTTCTTTAACTACTGTCTGAGTTGTCTGTCTCATGAAAAAAAATATGTTTTAAAAATTAGATCGATAAAAAAATTTTTAAGGTGTCACATAGGGATTTCAAATTGCAGCAATATATGCTCGATGCCCACGCTACTGCACTGCGTAATCATCGTGGAAGGATGGTTCGTGTAAGCGAATGAATTGACCTGGTCATTCTTTCTCTTTCATAACGCTGCGTTGCTCATTATTGCACATTGCACCACGTCCTCAATCTCACTTGAGTCGAATCTAATAGTAGTGTGAATTAAGTTTCAAGTCCCTTTTTGAGGGGTTTGAATTTTTAACGCTGTCATTTTTCAACTTTTCTGATAAATCAAGTGTTACAAAAATTTGAAGTTTGAATATAATCTCATATTTTTCTTAGATAAAATTTACAATTCTACAGTGAAAAATTTTCAAATTCTGTTTTTCATTTACTATTTTCTGAAATTTTTTTTGATACTTTGACAGATATTGTCAAAATCCGTTTAAATCTGTGATTGAAACTGTTCAAATGAATATGCATTTACACATACGTCTTTTTTAATAAGGGCATACAGGTTTAATAAATGTATTCTGGCATTTAAGTAGATAAAATGAATTTGGATAGAACTACTGGAATGAGTATAACAACGTGGTACATCGCCTGATAGCTTTGTGTGGCAAGCATGTAAAGGTATGTAAATGCGTTGGTTCGAACAAGCCCGACACTCCAGTACGATCACCTGGTAGAGTTGCATCACTATCGGACCATTTCAACCATAACATAAAATCTCTATATGGAGCCACATAAAATTATTCTTTCTATCTGATAATTTTCATGCGGTGTTTTTGGCTCAAGCAGAACATATTTAGAGAATGAAATATAAAAACAAAATGAAAAAAAATTTATGTGTTATTTGAAGCTTTCTAGTACCTATATTTTAAGTTCATTTTTGTCTAAGATATTAGCAGAGTTTGAGAAACAGAGAGTAAAATTGTTTTAGAATCTTACTACTGGGTGAATGTTTGTAGATACCTTCAAATTAACGTACTTCAAACCAATATATGATTAATACAAAAATTTTTGTTAATATTTTATTCCATAGTTTTTGAAAAAAAAGTAAGTATTATTAACTTTTTTATTAGGTATCCGTTTATCAGTGATTTTGACTAATTTTGACATGGTTCAGTAGAAGCTTAAAATAAGAATCAATTAATAATGGTTGACTTTGTAAAATACCTTCAATATTACATTTTAATCGGTGGTTTCTACAGTTGCACAGAGGCTTTTTTCGATATTTTTCTTTGTTTGAACTAGTAAAGAACGACTTCCAAAGTAAGCAAAGTTGGATGAACCCGCCAGGACACCAGTAAAATTCTGGTGAACCGGAACTGTTTGGTGGCCATGGGCCGCTTGAGAGATATTTAGACGTGTTTTTCATTCGTGATTTTCTCAGATTTAGTGATTCAAGTAGTAAAAATGGTCGTCAAATTTCAAAATTTTCGCCCTCGCTTCGTTCGGGCACCATTATTTTCTCTTGAACCAACTACTAAGGTTAGATTTGTGGCTGCTCAGTTGAAATTTCACCGGGCCGCTCTAAAAAGTACGCCCAGCCCTGATTCTAAGTGAGTATTTAATGGAACAGAAGGGTACCCACAAAATACTTGTTTTTGCATTCTGAGTAGGCGGGTCATCGTAAAAATTGACTCAAAACTAAACAGATTTTTTTTTCTAAAATATGTGTCTTGATGGGTACTTACTCCCAAAATATTTATTTTTGCTTTATTGCAAAAATTTCGAAAAACCCAAAAAAATAAGGTTATTTCAATATTTTTTCAAACCATCGAAATTGACATGAAATTGAATGAAACTACCATAAATGAAAAAAATACACATTAGAAGCCCTCCCCTGTCTCAATTTATGATTATGTACCTGTGTTTATTTTATAGGTGTTTGGTGAATTTGGTGGCCACAGTTATCCTATAAACTACTCGAATAAAAAAACTAACCCAAAATTCGTATTTAACAGATCAAATTATCTCTACACAAACATTTTTCATATTCATTTTGCTCAAATTTTTGAAATTTAATTTTTTCATTCCAATTACCACGTGTGAGCTATGACTTTAAAAAAAGTCTTCAAAAAAATCGAAATTTTTAAATTTACGTAAAATTATTGTACAAAGTGTGCACATAGATGTAGGTAATTTGACCCGCTGAACGTGTATTTGAAGTTGAGAATTTGCAACGTGAATAAAAATTTTATTTTATAAAATTGGAAATTCGAATGATGAAATTTGTGAACAAAAAAAAATGTAAAATGAAAAAATTTTAATTTTATAAAATTGAATTCAAATAGGGAGGGGAAAACGATTCCCAAGAAAATGCATTTTGTTACGAAGGAAAAGGTCCAATTGGAACTCTGAGAAATAATATCTCGATCCCTAATAGATTATTTGATCACTAATGGGCCATTTAATTCCAAATGGACTAAAATCTAACCATTTCAAGAAAATCGGACCATTTTTACCCGAGTTATCACGTCAGAAAAGAAATAAATGAAGAAATAAATTTAGAAACAAAGAAACAAAACAACAAAGAAAGTACGATGATCGCAATAGCGGGCAGAGTCCGCTAAAAAGACTGTTTCGTCAGCATTCTTTAACGATTCAAGAATAAAAACTCAAAGTACATATTACAAAAATGCGTAAACTGAAAAAACGAAAAATGAAATTTTAATGCGAAAATCTCGAACTCCTTATTACTTGGTTGGAGTAGTTTTATAGCATGTAATTTTATACGACATTCATCCAACCGACAACGAAATCGCGACACAAATTTTCCTATTAATTTCATACCGTACATAGGTAGTATACCTACCTACGATGTAGGTAAGTATATTTTTAGAACAATTTTATGCTAATTTCACGCTTAGTTACCTTTAGGCTTACATTCCAGAGGGCTCGACTCAAAGAATAACTTTAATTGTTAAGCTCGTATTGCTTTCTTTTTCTCTACCGTATTTCTCTGTATTAGGGTTTCACTTTACCCTTAAATCGAACAGACAAGTAGTTCGATAAAGTACCCAATTGTATTCTGTGTTCTATTATAAGGATGAGAGTTGAATTAGGAAAACCTTGAATGGGTACCGTACGAGGAAAAATTCGCAGTTTTGAAAAAAAAAAAAAAGGAAATATTTAGGTATACGCTGAGTAAAATCAGATAGGGGCTTACTTACTACTTATAAACGAATTTATTTCGTATTCTACTTTTTGGTTTGGAGTACAGGAGTATTATTGAGAATCATATTTTTTGATTACTTTGATCTAACAGGACCAACACTACTCACTTATTCCAGTAAGTATTATGATTAGTATATTAATTTCTTGGGATTTTATTTTTGGTAAAATGTCGTCACCGAAATACCAGAATACCTCGAATTCCACATTGGTGACCACACAACTTGATGCAAAAAAGAACATCTAAGCTTTATGCAGAAGAGTTTCATAACACACGTAGGTACCTATGCGTAATGCTGTTGAATATCGAATTGTAAACTCAGTGGAACTGGAGTAGGTAATACTGTACAGGTAGGTGTTTCACCTTCAATTATTTCGCTAGATATAGGTAGGTTTAATTAAATATCATAACAGTGGTTTGTTAAAATCCAGCTCAATAATGTAAATGTTGGCGAGAACGTGATTTAATTAGAAAAAGCGAGTTATAAATTGCTGGAACGATTCTTGAAACGAAATAAGGAAGTCACCAGAAAATTAATCTTATTCCATACGAAACGCTAGAATGAGCACACGACAATTCAACGACTTTAATTTACACTCTTAACGAAACACGTATTTCCTATTAACAAAGTACAGCGTGTGATTCAACACGAGCCTTTAACGCTTTAAAACCAATCAGTAATCCACCTTAGACTGTGTGTATATCTCTACAAACAGCAGTAAAACTAATTTGGTGAAGCTATATACTTTACATCGTATAAGCCAGTGCCACGTTGAAAAAAAAAACGGAATTAATTTATTATCGATAAATTATTTATAATAGAGTAAAATGTATACGATTTATGTTAAGATAAGTGAGTTAGTGTAGGTATAATTGAGTACCCCCATTATTAAGGGTTGAGATGTATTGTTAAATAAATAAGGATTTTGGTTTGTACCCATTTATCTTCGTGAATTATTTTAGAGATAATCAAGTTCAATTAGATTTTTTTTTTTAAATATCAATACACATATATTACCTAGCATATGCAGATAACTTTTGAGAAATTCTCCAACTTCAAAAATACTTTCACCAATAAAAATATGCAAATCGATTAAAATTTCAATTTGTGTCGTAGCATCAAATTCGGTTAGCGAAGGATACCTTAAATTATTAGTGTAGGTAGGTAGCTATAAGTGTAGGTACTAGGTACTGCTTGGGAAATGTGTAATAACAATTAGAGCTTGATAGAAGAAATTAATTATGGCGATACATTTTCGACTTGGTTAAATTATGTCACGCTATTTCAGTCTTTAGATACAGGTAATTTATAATCGAAATATATTCGCACATATTAATCGAAAGCTGATGTGAGCTTAATGTCTCTTTCCCTTTTGCTCTCAGTTGAAACATGCTTTCCAGCTTGTAACGTAGCTAGTTTGTATGCAGATAATTACTACATGATGCCTATACAACCCCACGACAAACAAAATCTTTCAGATATTCATCTGTGTACCCGGGCCGGCATCAGCACACGTAGAGGAGACGGGAGTATTGTTCTATTTTCTTTACAAATATTACTTATGATTTTTTTATTCGATAAAAAATTCGCTCAAGACCACAATATGTGTTTGTTATTATTTTGTAGAGAAATTATCAATAGCATACTCAGTGTACCTACAGATGCAGATTAGCTACCTATGCCACCTAATCAAAGGACTAGTAACTAAGAGCAATGTGTTACATTATAGTTATTTACTTGAACTTACTTGCAAATCTTGACATTTTTTTTGAGCATACGAATTCAAAGATTGTGCATAATCGGAAATAAGCGCTAAAAGTAGGACCCCAGTTTTCAAAACACTAAGAAAATAAGGAGAGATCATGGTGAAAAGCAACCTACAGTACACATATGAATCTGTACGTAATTAGGTTCACATATATGTCATTATTAATTAATATAAAAAACAAACCAACTAAATATAAAAGGACATTTTCAAATGACAATTTCTATTATAAATATCAAACAATAATTGAAAAACAAAACTTTTTAATTAACAAGCGCGTGGCAGCCGAGCTACAAATGTACAAATTTCATTTTTCGTTTATAAAACCTCATTTGAAATAGCCAGTTATTTGTCGAACCCATTCCCAAATATCTGTTAATACTCAAACCGTACCCAAACTAACCTACATGTTTGTAGAAAAACTTTCAAAAAATTGACAACATACATATTAGGGTCGACTATTTCGACCTAAATCTACTTCAATGAGCTAAAAAAAATTTTGGGTACGTATTTGAGGTAATAAGCCCTTTGGATGGGTTTTTTTAAAAAATAAAAAATCTTGACTTTGGAGATCTGTAATTTTTTAACTCACTGGTAGCGGACTAAAAGTGGCCTCGGATCGAATTAGAAATGTGTTAGGTAGACGCAGAATCTTAAATCGCATCTTTTCAGCTCTATGACCGGGGTCCCACACCATTTTTAGGGGGTGTAAATAACGAAAAACTAAATTTTTTTTCTAAAATGACCCCACTATGAGGACTTATAGCTCCATCCCCTTTGAGCTAGGGGCACAAAATTCTGTGTGATGGGTTTTCAACTCAAAGTCAACTATCTCCGTGAGTTTAGTCAAAATACGAGATTATATTTTTTTTCACTAAACCCTAATACATATAGTATATGTAAATTAGATCTGAAAAATAAGTTGTACTTGTATAGGTATATAATATACATTGCCTTAAATCATTGTATTAACATAAGCCTATGACCTAGGTGTATTTGTAGGTCAAATTAGGCCACTCATCGGTATCCATATTAAAAATCCATTTCTTTTTACTTTAAAAATTTTCCTAAAAAAAAACTAATGAGCGAAAATAATTGCAGCAAATAATTTGTTTTTCCGTCTACAAACAGGATGCTTTTAAAATTATACTTCGTATGTAGGTAGATAGATATATAGGATATACATGATATACTCTGGTGCTTACCTTCTTCATGGACTTACATGCTAGAAAAAAATGAATGAAAATAGCGTTAAAATAGTTTCAGTCTTTAATGAACAGCCTTTGAGAGTAGAACTTCATTTAATGACGCAACATGTTATTAAGTTGGTTCAAACATTAGGAAGTTTTACTCTTAATATAAGCGTTTAATATAGAGAGCTGTAATTATCTTTCTAGACAGCTTTTGAAAATTTTCAGCCTTGTAAATTAAGAGCAACAAAAGGCTTTTGATCCAAATTGAAAGCCTTTTCAGGTAATCAGTATAATGAAGTCATAAGTACTTATAAGAATTGAATTGAATTTTTTTTTACTCGAGTAAAAACACTAAAAAGCGCGCTTTTTAATGATTCACAGTCGTAAAGGAGAGAAATGAGTACAGTGTGGAAATCACAAATATGTAGGAGTATTCACTTTTCTCAACATACACAAATACAGTAGCGGCCCGGCGTGTACAGAGAGGTTTTTTGGTAGTGGGACCTATAAGTACATAATTGACAAAAAGTCATCAAGTAAAATTTTAATAAATTTATCTGTAAAACTATATAAATTTGTTTCTTTGTATGTGTAAAAGAAGAGGACACAAGTAGATAAGCTGAGGCTAGGTCTCGCAAAATTACTGTCTCGTCACCATTTTTCAAATTCTGTGCACTTTACAACAGAAGTGTGTAGTTATATGTAAATAAAGAATGTGGCTGGGCTATCATAAGTTTAGTCCTATGTAGAAAAACCGCACTAGTATACTACAGAAAAATCATTGTGGTTTTCTAGTGTGATTTTGTCGATAGTAATTAACTACTGCTACTGAAATGTGTAATCCATAGGAATGAAAAATCACTGGGTCACCCACGTTTCAAGCAACGTTACTATTATTACTCAAAATTCACATCATCTGGGAGTGGTACCACACTAGGAAACCACACTGATTACTTACACTGTATACACTGTATATTTGACCCTCTCTAACGCATACATACTACTGGAGATATACTACTACCTTCTGCATTGGATAGAGCGGTGAACTATTTCAGTTGTTGAATGGCATGATAAAGTAAAAATTTATATACATTTTTCTGACACACTTCTCCTAAGAGTATTAAAATTATCTCATGTGGAACATCGAGTAGTAAAATATTACTGGGTGTAATAAAAGACTGCTACACAACCACTTTACAGTGATAAATATCTACTAAAACACTACTTCTGTATGATGAAACACTACTGTTCCATAGTAAACCAAGTACTAATGTGCCGCATAACTATTCAAAACTACAGTTCTGTAGTAAATAACCACTGCTCCTAGTGCAGTTTTTCTTTGTGGATTTTGATTTACTAGGACTATTTCTGTTTCCCGGATAGCAGGTTTACTAATTTCCCTAAACATCAAATCGCCTAATGCATTTTCTATTTGGTAAATATTGTAGGGTAGATGTATGGTATCTGTTATACTATGCTCTTAATACGGCTACGTCAAGTTTTCTCTCTCAGTAAGGTTCCTTTTGGCAAAATAATGTCAGTTGATGAAAGACCACTCTAATATAACCTTGTATGTAACTGCAATTTTATTCATGTACATAGAATACCTGATAAGGAATTGTATGCACGAGTGTGTAACGCGTTGTTGAGATAATGTGATTTTCAAGTTAAATTATATTGTATTTTCATCGAGGTATAAAACAATTGAAAGTATCTACTATAGCCGTGAAATTTGGTCTCCTATTTCTATTAAAATTTTTCATGATTTTTTAACATATATACTTTCCTATTCGTTACTTTTAAAAGTTTCAGTATCTCATTTATGTTCGACTGTTTTCTTTCATTTGTATTCTAAATCTTTTGTTTTCTTTTCTTAGTACTGTTTTTCCTTAATTTCATACACATTATCTCCTGTATTAATTTTATATATTATGTAATAATTCTTTACTGATTTGTTATTTTTTTCTTCTCTTTGTTCATGAAAAAAAAAAAAAAAAGACAATTTCAATTTTGGTTATGTGCAATCATATTATATAAATAAAATAAAACTTTGATTTCGTGTGCTACACTACAAGCAAAAGAATGTTTTGCCTTTGAAGGGTATACTAGGTTAGAATCCCAGAAGTTGTGGAAGATGGTCAAAAAAATTAAAAACTGTGCACGCATCGCACAAAAATGCTAAATACATAGCTCGGTAGATCATGATGTGACATGTCGAAAAAAAACTAGATACTTACGCGCTCGGAACCACAATTTTCTACCTTCATTCTACGACGAGAAAAAAAATTTTAACGGAAACCGAAAATGTTGTTAAAAATATTTTCTCAACAAGGTCCATCTTTTAACCTTGTAGTCGTTCAAAAAAATTTTGGGAGCAAATTCGACCACTTTACCTTGCCAAACCCTTTTGCAGCAAATTTTTTATCTTTTTAACAACAATTCATCTAGTTTTTTGGAATAGTTGATTTTTAATAGTTATCGAATGAATAGGCCAATGCATATCAACAACAAGGTGTATTCTTCTTTTTCCTGAGCTTTAATTTTCCAATTTATCAGGAAAAATATGACATTCAATATTAAATAGCTCAAAAAACTGGCATACATGAAGGTACCTTCACCAAATGCATTAGGCTTATGCCTATATATGTGCCGTGAATAAAATTCGTTTTTAGCCTTACACTTATTTATGAGAAACCAAAATAATACCCTTCAGCATAGGTTCAAATACGTAATTTATTTAGCGTATGGATCAAAGAGTAAGTCACAGGTGGGCATAACCGAACACCGCTGAAAAAACATGTTAAATGAATAAGTTGACTATTTAAAAAAAATGAAGGGGCGTTGCTCTTGGAGTATTGGGTACAAAATGAGTAACTTATCATATCTATTTTTAGGCTAACTTTGAAATTGAAGCGACTATGACTGTATGTTGGATAAAAGAATTTTACTCCACCCAAAAATTTAATTGATGATGAAAATGAATAGTTCATTAAGAATGGAACAAATTTTGTTCAGTTCATATTTTGCTTACCATCGAAATGAAGGGGCTACATGAACATCTCAACTACTTTTTTGTGAAATTTTTCCTATTCATAATGCAGCAATAGACCCTTCAATTTTTCAGTTGGAGATCAAAAATGAAGATTAAAACATTATTTTCAAACCCTAAAATTCATTTTAAACCTAATTTTTTAAGAGAAAGTTTTTTCAAAAAAATCTGAAACACTTTCCCAATGAGTATTACCAACAAAAACCAAGAATAACATTTTTCCTTATTTTTACAATAAGTACTTAATAACCTTCTATAATATTAATTTTACGTTATGTGTAATTTTAACAATCACTCGTCGATAATATAATGAACTAGGTATTATTGTACTGCATTTTTAAAGCTGTGGCAAAATGATATGCGGCCAAAGCAAAAAAAATAATAATGACAATGGCCAATGGAATTAATATTGGTAAACATGGCCATTCGTTCTCTTCCATATCTGAATCGGTTGAAGTTTCATTTTTACTATCGTCAACAGTTATGATTTTAGTATCGTCATATTCAGAATCTTTGCAATACGCTTTGAATGGTACATCTTCGATCGGTTCAAGAATTAAGAGTGTATCTAGAAAGAAACCCACATTACCGAGTAAGTCAATAAGTACTTGATAAAGTTAATTAATCGAGTAAAATTTTCAGTGCGGATTTTTAAGAATTACTTAGTTAATAAACAACGAGAGAGTATCGTAGATTTCATCCGTGTTTTGATTAATTTGCAAAGATGTGTTGGAATTTTTGTCAATTAAATTAAAAATTAGATACCTCGTAAAGTCGTTAACTTATTTTTGTCGATGTGATATTTGTGCAATTTTTTTCGTAACTTTTGGCGGTAATCCAATTGCCAAAAAGGAAAGCACATCGGCACGGTGGGTTCATTTTAATTAAAGCTAACTATTACAAAGACACATTATTGAAACAATTAAATTTCTGTACCAGTGCATAAATAAGGAAATAACTGATCACAACCCCACGTTGTTTTTCTGGAAATTATCATTCCATTGGTTGAATTTAAATCCGTTTGATAGAAATTATCACATTTTGTACACGGAGGGCCTCGATATGCGATGAAGGAATGTTTCCTAACGTACTTAAACGCGAATATGCACAGTAAACGGTCATTAATCATCTGGTTTTTCCTCGAATAAATGTAGCCACAGCCCATGAATTTGTTCAATGCTCTCGATGCTAAATCCGTACGAGAAGAGCTGAAAAAATCAGTTTTAATTGATTTTTCGCTCAATAAAATTTAAAAATGTGAAATAAATTACAGAAACGTGCATTTAGGTGAATAAATACTTACAAAAATAAAGCGGTGTAATCGGTGACCATATTTGCAGTAAACAGTGTATCATGAATTTCATCTTCTTTCCAATAGGTTATATTTCTTTCACCTATTACTACTTCCAATGTCGCATTAAAATTCGATGATAAATTATAACTTTTCAGTGCTGCGGATGTTGGGCAATTTAATTTACATGAACGAACGATAATTATTATCTATACTAATTTATCTACCTCAACATGGTTTCTATCAAGTAAGTAGCTACGGAATAAAATGAAAAATTTTTGTATCTTCAGTGTTTCATTACACATAATTATTAATATTAACCACACATTAAGTGAGTATAGTGTACTTACAAAGGTTATCGAGCAAAGAAAATTTTTTAGAACCATTTTCATACGTCGCTGGCAAGCATACACTAGACTTATTTTGAGCAATTTCAGCTAAATACTTACTCCAATACTAAAATAAGAAATTTATAGATATTTAGTACCTAAGACGCTTATGGTTCCTGCCTATCAAGGAAAATGTACCTGCTTATCTTTTTCTTATTTTTTATTTTATAATCACAAAACAACTCACCAATCTATACGCATTGGAAAGTTTTTCTCGTTCAGCGAAAAAATTCAATTCTCTATTAAAGCTGTTTAACAGTAATTCTATTTGAACCACCATCAAGCCTGATTTGTTGCATATTATATCATCGCATAAAGTGTTTTCAAGCTTCTAGAAACATAAAAAAGAATTATAGTAAGAAGACCTTAAATATTTTGTAACTAAGGTAATTTACCAATAGGTGATAACTTGCCACTAATTGATAATTTTGTCTCTGAAGCTGATTTGTGAGACAATCATGAAATCGATCAAAAATATCAGTGGTATTTTGGATAGGCCATTCAATTTAGAGTAAAACAGCAGCATTGTTGAGACCAGTCATGAATTGATAATTTTTTTATATTCACTTTACTAAACAGAAGCCCAAAATTTTCGTGTATTATTAAAAACCTGAACATTTTTGCTAAACGTTCGATTTTGAAATTGAATGTTTCCAAAACTTTTACAAAATAGGTATCAAAACGGTTTCTATGCCAAAATTATGGACACATATGGGAGAATCTACAAAAAAAAAATTCACGTGCCAGGTTCAGCTGGAGGGGAGGAAACGGGATTATCAACTGCTGGCAAGTGAAAATCGCTTACTTGCTAGAACTTGATAAAAAAAAATTGTTGGAAATTGGTAAAATATTAATTTGAGGTACCCGTTTATGTTTAAAAATTCATCATTCAATTCACACCAGAAAATTTTATCAACCTACATCAACTATTGTAATTATTAGAGATGCTCAATTCTAAGCAAATATAATTTTTTTTTACATTTGCCGGTATTTGACAGCCTTTGTTCCCCTCAAAGAGACGTTTAAGGCAGAAAATATTTTTAGGGCAATCAATGCTGGTGTTTAGATCAATGAGACACCGTTTTGAATACTGTTTGTGTTATCAACTACTGAACTATCAACTACTAGCAAGTAGTCTGAGATTGATTTAGAATTTTTTCCTGAGACAGGTGATTCAAGTGGGTGGTCAACAACACAGGAGATGGATGAGGTATAAATTGGAGTATAACATATAATTTTTTCAGAATTTTTTTATCATTACACGCGACGTAATTGACAAAAATATAAAAAAAATCCTCCTACCTTTCAACCATTGGCAAATTATCTTACTCGTATTTTATCAGATATCTAATACCATGTTCGCATTTTATATATTCTTCACATTGAAAGATTTACACGCATGTCACCAGACCTGTTACAAGTATGTGAATACCTAACTACCTATTTATTTATTTATGTGATCGGTACTCACTTCTTCCGAGTAGTATTGGTCCATGTAAGGATAATTTTGACCGAGACAGCATCTTGATGGTATTTCATTATATATTAAAACTATTTGGAAAAAAATCACAATTAAATGATGATTACGGATGAACAGGAAAATACATATTTATTTTGGTAGGTAGGTAGTAGGTACGTAGGTAAGTAAGTAGCTTAAGTCTGCTAGATAAAAGATACGTCATATTTATGAATAAGTGCTATAGATGATCATTATTAAAAACTAAATTCATTCTAAGAAATTAGTATCTACAACAGCAAGTATTATGTACTCAGTTTTGAATTTATTTTAAAAAATTTTGTAAATAAAAGTAAAGACGTAACTTTTATTTAAAATTAATATGTATTTAAAATCATCGGATAGATAGGGTCGTTCCACTCGAAGAATTTTTTAAGAACACAAAGAAAAAAACACTTTGATAACCCTACAGTAAAAATAAAAATATACAATAAACCATTACATCACCTATGTACATTTGAATATCTACGCACACCATATGCTCACAACTGTACAGTTGTGCTCAACATAACAGAAACTGAGATAAACTAGCGTTATAGCTATTGCCACTCAAATTTCTTAGCTACATATTAGATAGAGGGTTTTGAAAATGTTTACATTAAACTATTAACCCTCAGTAGATATACATTCAATTATTATCAACGAGAAGTTAACCCACACTCACCAAAGAAAAATTTATAGATTAGGTACCTAAATCGGTAAAATATCATTCAAAAATTTTAATCTTTTTAAATTTATTCTTACCATTTAATAAAATGCATATAAACATTTTCTTCATCTTATCAAAAGACCACACACACACAAAAAAACTTTATAAGTCACAACTACCCCACGTGATCTAAAAAAAAAATGATAAAATGAGTAATGAATTTGCAACCATAAATTTTTGAAGGAATTGATATTAGCAGAATTTTGAATTATTCTCATCTCTCATCGTTTCTCATTTTGAGTGAAGAAAATCTGTGAAGAAGATGAATAATATCTCTTGCAGTTAAGATTGTAAATTCGATAACAAGTTTGGTGACAAGAGAGGCATGGAAACCGTTACTATTCACAACAATGCGGGCAAGAAAAGCGAGAAATATATGGTTTTTTAATTGCAACTTGAGGTAATTCCTACAGTCTGTTCAATTTAAAAAGGAAGTCGGTTTATCAGTAAACCATGCCTGTTAACCAATCGAATGCCTCAAAAATCAATTTCAAGACATCTTACAGGCCAGCGCCATTTATTTATAAATTTCTCGCAGTCCTTTTTAAATTGAACAGACTATAAGTATTTTTTGAAGGAAAGACATGAATTCACGCAAAATTTCATTTTTCTCTGAATTCAGTTCATTTAGTATGTACTGAAAAAAAAATTCACCGCTGCTGTTGGGGCACAAAATTTTTTGCATCCCCTCATGCAGAAACGTTCAAAAATTTTTTGAAGTTGGCTTGAATTTGAAAAAAAAAAGTAGGAGATAAAACGTTTTGCTACAGTCATCATCTGAAAGAAATTTTAAAAACTTTCCATTAGAATTGAATTATTTCGCAACAAAGTATGCTTCACACTTGTTGTCCAAAAAGATCTCTGGAGGGCCAAAGCCCAAAACCTCTTCCTGTGCGTGTGCCTTTATTTTCATGCATGTAATGTAATATACGCCCATCGGTTTTCACAAGTCTTCTCTCAACATGTATTTTAACATGAGATTAATGTATGGAACACTTCAACTGGGAGAAAGAGCGATTAGAAGATTTCGCTTTGTTAGGATGACAAAACTTCAGGGATAAAGAATCGAAAAATGACCTTTTCAGCGCAAAACATTTTAAATAAGTTTGTGCTTTTTTACTTTTAAAAACAATTTTCCAAGTTAAAGTTTGGTAAATATTAAAAAATGTCGAAATAAAGATTACAAAATTGGTCGCACCTAAAAATTGGATACTGGGGACGAAACCCCACAAAGACCACCTAGTAAAATTGTCACTGTCTACAAGAACAAATATTATCAATATGTTTAACATTTTTAATCATAAAGTACAACGTTAAATACAACAGAACCAAATAAAATTAAAAAAACATCAAAATCAAATCTTGCTTCCATTCCACCAGTACTATTATAAGCACTTAATGGTGATATGGGTCTAACTGTACTTATGGGAAGCAATCCAAAATGAGATGGCAAAAAAGGTTTCTTCAGCTTATGATTAATTTTCCGTTGGCAATCAAACTGGTTCGGCTGCATTAATGTGTCGTATGTGCTCCTTTTTGATAAATCTGGAATGTTATTCAACGTGTTTTTTCACATTTTACAAATTCTCAATATATATGCATATATATATATATCTCAGTATAGGTGGGTATCTACATATTTTATACCGTATACAATTATATACGATATTTTTTCAAGTCATCCCTAAAAGCATTGGATATTCAAACAGTCAATAGTTTTCTTATTTTCAAATTTCAATGCAGGAGCTACTTCCTTTTTTTGTTCGAGCCAGTATACGACCAGCGAAAAAATCACTTGCATAAAAAATATGAAACTAAATATAATGTGTAAGTAAGTCTGAGTACATACTAGAACAAGTGTGGGGATAGTTTAGATCGCATTTCCATTTTTGTCCTCGAGTTTCGGGTATTTCTTCAACAACGGAATAAAAAGTACACCTCGAACAAGGCGTACCAATTTAATTATTGTACTTATTTGTGGAAGTGTTACCATCAAAGTAGAGAAATCCATAAAGGCATACCATATAGTCGGTATTATGAGTGGTGTTTGCGGTCACTAAATACGAACATCCCATATCGACTGTTCCACCCCTTCGTTCTAACGGATTTGAGATATTATCACTAAAAAAAAAAAAAAAATCGAATTTACAATCGTAAATATTATCCATAACTCGACCCAAGGGTTCGCTTATGTGTCACATTTTTCGACTGTTGCAAAATTTTATATCTGTAAAAGTCGTATAAGAAGCAGAAAAAAAAGGAGGAAAAAAAGAAAAAGGTACGAGGATGCGTTATATACCCATCACTTCTTTTTCTTTTACTTTTTTTTTTTTTTTGAAAAATAATAAAAAATCGTATAACATTAAAAACCCTCAGAACACGCTCAGTGCTCAGTAAAGGGATTTGGCGCGTCCTAATATAATGAAAAAATCGTTTTTTCAAGAGGAAATTCTACTGCGGAAACCTACTCAGCAATAATTTTAACCAGTGTAGGTAATTAGAAAAAATTCAAGTTGGCTTGAAATTATTTAACGTCCTGATGCTTTGCCAAAGTCAATTTTTTCCATTACTTAATGAAAGCAACAAAGAAAAATATTTTGGTTTAAATTTTTAAAAGAAATTACTTAAACTTTAAGGAGTCGTACAATGCTGCAAAAACCAGCAACAAATCTCGTAAATGAAGAAAGCAAGTTTTCTTAATTACGATAAAACGTCTCCATTCTTTACACCAACAATAGTATTCCAACGGTACATCGCGCCGTTTATAAAAAATAATTTCTAAATGTCCACCCTTCATATTTTCCTAACAAGTTAGGTATATATGGCAGATAAAAGACACCTATACGAATACTTTTTGAAATAATAATTTCAGTTCAGTTTCAAAAGCGAAGTTTAGTGATATTTTTGGAGTGAAATGAAAATGTATGAATGCTCGAGCGAATTAAAGGCGAAATTTTAAAAAAAATCTGATTTTAAATGGAAAAAGTGTGCATTTTTCCGAAGTTTTAACTTCAATTTTGTAGGTTTTACGAGAAAACAGATCAACGTTTTTAACAGAATTGTTTCAAAATGTTACTAAAATTTCTACACGTATTTTCGTCAATTTTCATGATGTTCTGAACTTCAATAACTGGTGGAAGGGGAGTGGCTTATTCCCCGCACATCCGTTTAATCGGGGTATGTTTACCCTGCTAGTGTTTAAAATAATACATTACGTATTTAAAATAACCTTACGTAAGTAAATACATACTTATACGAAACTATTTTGAAAATTTTCAATTTTAAATAGGTACCTAAAGTAGCAAAAAAGTTATTCGTACTTGAGTTACGTTATCATATGTAATATTATTACATAAGTAAAATATCATTTTAAACTATCGAGTCGAATGAAATTATGCCTCAGGTATGTATAAGTATACCAACATTTTATTGAACATTTCTATGAACTGTACAATCGCATGTTGTTTATCGGCCAATTCTTTATGAGGAAATGTTCTTGATCCAATTACTACTTCGACTGCTGTTGGATAATCTTTCAATTGAGAATGAATCTCGTAACGCCCTGTGAAACATTACTCGAAATTATTAATAAAGCAACGAACAGACTTGTAAAAGTAACTTAAAGATAATCACAAGTTATTATTACATGAATACGATAGAATTCAAAAGATAAAATCTTTCATTAATGAACTATACCTACATTCGTTTTCTGTCTCAAAGTTAGAAATTTCAATTAATACGTATTTTGCAAATAACATAGTTATTGTGTAACTGGTGGCGAGAGCGTGATTTAACAAAGCAATTGGTAAATATGTATAAAAGTAACAAATAGGGGTTTTTTTCCTTTTCTACTAAGCATCAAAATGATTATACGAAGTATTAAATGGATAAAGTTTGTTTCAGTAGTTTCTACACTTCTCACCAAAATACAATGAGTTAGATACCAACTGAGCATAGTATCTGTGCTCTTACTTCTCCCCCGATAACCATAATGTACATTTAGTAATTTATTAATAAACTAATAAAGGTGTAGTGAATAGTACATTGGTTAGTAACATGCTCGTAAATGACTTTATTTCCAGTTCCTGGTAAAAAACAACTCACATGACTTCTTGCTTGAGCGTGATCAGCCAAATATGTATTCCAACTCTGGAAACGTAAATCGTAATAGGTAAATTACTTGACGTTGTAAAAAATTTTCTAGAATAAATTCACCTTAATTAACAATGATGTTAGATAAAAACTACAGACACGGATTTTAAGAAAATTTATGATACTGCAGGTATTTATTTACTAATAAAAATGGGTTTTGTTGTAAATGAAAAAAACAAATTTTTGTTCACGTTTCGTAAGACTCTATTCGGTCTTCATTTCGAAAGTTCGTTACATATATTACGCCAAAGATAAAAGATAATGTTTTGAAAAATGCCAGAGAACTGCTCATCCAGAAATTGATCTTGCAGTGCTCCAAAAATTAATGCAACTTCAGTATCTAAATTGGATAGTGTATATTATTAACATTTATGCGAAATGGGAAGCCTATTTTTAAAACAATAGACGTTTAGCATTTTTCAGCTCTGAAGTGACCCAGTCTGAGTACGTATGTATGAATTTGAATAATAATAATGTAAGGCACATATAAATCATTTGAAAACGGCGTAAGTAAATTGTGATTTTTTTCCTTCTACAAACACAAGGTAATTGGCCAGTAGTTGATCATTTTGTCTTTGAAGCTGATTTGTGAGACAATCATGACATCGACCAAAAACATCAATGGTATTTTGGATAGCCCATTCAATTTAGAGTAGGACATCGTCATTGTTGAGCCCAGTCATGAACTGATAATTTTTTTTATATTTACTTTACTAAACAGAGGCCCAAAATTTTCGTGTATTAATAAAAATCTGAACATTTTTGCTAAACGTTCGAGTTTGAAATTAAATTTTTTCAAAATTTTTGTAAAATAGGTACCAAAACGGTTTCTATGTCACAATGATAGGCAAGCATAGGAGAATCTACAAAAAAATATGCATATGCCTGGGTTCAGTAGGGGTTATTAATTACTGGAAAGTGAAACTTGCTTACTTGCCAGTAATTGGTAACAAAGAATTGCTGAAAATGAGTAAAATCTTCGAAAAAAATATTAATTTGAGGTACTTGTTCACATTTAAAAATTCATCATCCAATTCACACCAGAAAATTTTATCAACTTACAAATGTAATTTTTTTTACATTTACCAGTATATCATAGCATCTGCTCCCTCCTCCCCCCCTCAAAGTGACATTTGAGGCAGAAAATATTTTAAACGTAATCAAAATCAATGAGACATCGTTTTGAACACTTTTTGTGTTATCAACTACTAGGAAGTTGATAAAAAAACTATCAACTACTGGCAAGTAACCTGAGGTTGATTTGAAATTTTTTCCAAAGACAGGTAATTTTAGTGGGGGTTCAACAATGCAGGGGATAGCTGAGGAGTAGATTGGAGTATAATATACAATTTTTTCAGAATTTTTTGATCATTTCATGTGACGTAGTCAGCAAAAATGTAAAAAAATTTCCTCTTACTTATCAACTACTGATAAATTACATTACCTATTAATCATATCGAAAAATGTTACTGAAATACAATCTTTTTTGTATAATTTTTCAAAATTTCATAATTCGACACCGTGAAAAATATGAATTAGTCTAAAGAAAATTTCTACATCAAAAAAATACGTAACGCATCTCTTCTTTCTTCACTAGTAAAAAATTTTCCTCAAAAATAAGCCTTCAAAATACTTTTAGTCCTCTAAGAAGAGAAGATTTCATTTTTAATGATGTACCTACATACCTGATCGAATTTATACGCACACTTACTATGATAAAAATTTTCAACTTACCACCGAGTAAATATTTGTTATATTTTTTTCATCCGCGTATCTATCCCTAATATGATTTTCTTTATTTATTAAATCATTGATCTGCACTCGATTCAGTCCCGATGAATCGCATTTAAATCCTGGACATTTGTCATCCAAATCAATATCCTGAAATTATTATTGTGTTTCAATATCATAAAATGTACTTCAGTTCTGTAATATAAATGAGCAAATTATTACACGAATACCTGCATAAATTTTTATTATGAACGTTGTATCGCAGATGAGATAAAACTTACCTTACATTCCTTAAAACTTTTAAGAATCACTCATTAATTCGACAATGAAAAAGTAATAGAAAAATTATCGATTTTTATGCATGTTGTACCAATGAAAAATCTTCAAATAATTTAATGAATGCTTCTTTAAAAAAAAAAAAAAAAAAAAAAAAACGTACCTATGCTAATGAACCGTAACTGGTTGATGTGAAAGGTGGACAGAAAAGAATACAATAAGCATTTTGCATCAGGATAAAAAACGTTGTTTTGGTAGATGCGTGTAATATAGGTAAATAATACATATAGCGCGATTACAAAATTGATGAAATTAAGTTTGATTCATTCAGATCCTATAATTCAGTTCATATATACTTGTCGGGTTGAAATTCTACACTTTGCTGTCTGCAATATTTTTTCAATATGTGAACTAGATGCAAGACATTCGTCACTAAAAATATCTAATGAATCACTTAAACTTACTAAGTCTTAATGATATACATTGCAACTTTGAGTAAAACAGGGTACTCAAATTAAAAATTATTGAAAAATTCTAAAACAATTCATTGCTGCATTACGATCAATATTCAAAACTTACTGTATCTGTTAAAGATTTTTGGTATTCATCTTTGAAAGGATACGATGATAAAAATTCTGGATTTAATATTGTTGCATGATTCTGTGATATTTGAAGTAAAACATACCAGGTAACGAAAAGCCACATTTTTACTCGAATTTTTATCATTGTTTTTTTTTTTCAACAATAGGTACATATTTTCGTATATATTTTATCCTTCTCGAAAATTTCAAATTAGAGCATATTTTTAGCCGTCTATTTCTCATTATTCGTCTATTTAAACGTTGATTGAATTGATAAGTGAACCAATACGTACGCAGATTTATGAGTAAGTAGAAGCTACCTATCGTCAGTATGGGAAAGGTGTACCATACCTAATTTTTATATCCAAACATATCTACCTATTTTTTCTCTTGTTTCTTATTCGAACATATCACTATATCACCGTTCATAAATCTTTCACGACATTCGGTACGTGTTTTGTGGTGTAATTTCTTTCCTTTGTCTGTATATTTTTATTTTTTACTTTCATACCACGAAAATGGCTGATTCGGTTATCTATCTTCAGAAAAATAAGCTTGCAGTAATTCCGTTTTTTTACGTGTTCATGGGGACAATACTTTTTTTTTCACATGTATCTTGTAACATTTCGCAGAAAATTTTCATACTGAAGTTTCATCACTTCCATAAATCAACAAGAAAGAACCATGCAAGATGACTCCTAATCACCAGTCAATAATACAAATATAAAAAATTGAGTTTAAGATGAGGACAGTTTCCTGCCAGGCTTTACTGTTCACCGACACCTTATAATCATTTTTATCTGTAGAAAAAATTTCATTACCTATTATTCAGGTTAAAATTACAGTACATCGCATTACTAAGAAGCTGTACGCAAATGCCTGTGCATCGTTCACAATAAAATTTTAACAAGTAAATAGAGTATCCAGCCTAACCGCTATTAGTTATAAAGTATAAATGTAGATAGGTACTCCGCCTAGATTAACAGAAAGTACTTACAATCCTTATGGTTTTTCAAAATAAGAATTCTAGAAAATGTCCTAGAACATAAGATACAGTTGACTATACTTTTCGGAAAGTGATACCAATAAACGTACTGGGACGTGGTATTGTTTCACTCGAACGTATAATAAGAAATAAAGCACCGCCAAGTCATAGTCATGAAGCTACTCCCCAAAAAAGAAAGAATCGCCACGAAAATTGTTTTAAGACCAGAAAGCAATACGCTTAAACTGATAAGGATATCGGATATCTATTTATTGTGTGCAATAAGAAAAAATAACGACAAAAATATCGTGCGAAGATTTTCACGAATTGAATGGAACCAAAGAAAAAAAAAGTACGAAATAATCCTTGAAAAAGAAATAACCTACTCGTTGAAAATCCCAGAATACTCTATAACCATAAAAATTAAATTCAATGTCTGTTTCCTTTTATTTCTTTTTCTTTTCGAAACAACGCCTATATGTATAGGTAAAGATACCTGCAACGATGTTGGTACAATAAAAGCACAATTTCATCTAGCAAAATTTGCATTTTCAAAAAATAAACGACGTACCAATCTTTTTACAATTTTATCGTTCGAAAATTCCATGATTTGTATTTAGTTATAACAAGTACGTGGTACATGATACACGTACAAAAATTCCGATATAACTATCGAGGAAACCACTTGAACTCCTCAGCTCCGATTTGAACAAAACTTGGACAGATGAAAAGAGCGTATCAGAAAACCTCATAGCGCCAATTTTCAGCTGCCGAAGTTAATTTAAGCGCCGTTTAGAGAGTTTCAAAATTTAAAAATAACGTTTTGCGTAAAAAAAAAATGAAAAAAAAAAATCAACTTTTTAAAAACCGTTACTATTAAAGTAAAAATTCTGAAAAATAGTTATTAGACCACTATGCAGACGACAAGCCTATTTTTAACTAATTCCAGTGGTTCTGGAACCCCCAGCATGTTTCAAATTTCCCCAGGACTTTGAAACCACCGCCAAACTTGCACTAATTAATTTCTGCAGCTGAAAATTTGATGGAAACATACCGTAGACATAGCAAATCGACTAATGAAGTTTTCCAGCGAATTCCAGGTGACCTATGGAAATGTGTATTTTTTCGCAGGCGAAAATTGAAAAAATTAAAAAAAAACTCATAATCATTGGTATTGCTCAAAAACTTGATTCCTAAATAAAATCGACTCTGATGAACCATTTTTGACAATTTTTAAGCCCACTGGAGCCTCTTGTGAATTTTTGAAATTTTTCTAACCGTCGCCAAAACTGTCCTAATTAATTTTGGCAACTAAAAATTTGATGGAAGCATACCGTAGGCATACCAAATCGACTAATGTAGTTTTTCAGCAAATCCGAGGAGACGAATTGAAATACGTATTTTTTGTATCATAAAGTAAATTTGAAAAATTGAGTCTATTGATATTCCTGAAAACAAAGTGAAATGTTTACTAATAATGGAAAGCTCGCACTAATTGATATTACATCTTTGAGAATTATCAATGATGTGCGACATACAATATTCATTTTGGCACCAACTACATCTCATCATTAGGTACCTCCTAGAGAAATTTCAAAAACTCATCAGATGTTTCAATGGGGTCAAAAATTGCCAAAAGTAGTTTATTAGAGTCGATTTTAAATGGAAACCAAGTTTTTGAGCGATTTCAATGATTATGATCGTTTTTTTAAATTTTTTCAATTTTCGCCTGCGGTAAAATACATATTTTAACTCGTTACCTCGGATTCGCTGAAAAACTATTTTAGTCGGTTTGCTATACCTACGGTATGTTTCCATCAAATTTTAGTTGCCGAAATTAATTAATGCAATTTTGGCGGTGGTTTCAAAATCCTAGAGAAATTTGAAAAATTTACTCGAGGCTTCAGGACAACTGGAATTGGTTAAAATAGGCTTGTCGTTTACATAATAGTCTAATAACCATTTTTCAAAATTTTCACTTCAGTAGTAATGGTTTTTAAAAAGTTAATTTTTTCCTCATTTTTTTTACGCCTAACGTCGTTTTTAAATTTTAAAAGCCCCCTCAACGGCACCCAAATTAATTTCGGCAGCTAAAAATTGGAATACGAGGTTTTCTAATTCGCTGTTTCATCTGTCCAAATTTCATTCAAATCGGAGCTGACCGGTTCAAGTAGTTCCCTCGTAAGCATCAAGTAGTGAGTACCACCAAAGAAACACGTTAGAAAAATGAGTTGCATATCTTAAAAATTGAAGGGACATATACTGCTCTAGAAAAATAAGGTTCAAAATGAAATTTTAACTATCGAAATAGGTGGTACATGCAAATTGAAAAACTTTTGTATCATTCATATTTATTCCATCATTAAAAATGAAGGAGCACAAACACACCTTATAATTAGGTATAAAAAAAATCACGTGATATGAAGTTTTCTTGTAGCTTTTTCATACTTGGCCATAATTGAACAGAACAAAATTTATTCAACTTTCAATGTAGGTAGAGGCATTAATCATTTCTATAATTACTGGTCAAGTGAATGGTAGCTAAGTTATGCACATCAAACCCTTTCATTTAATTAGTTCACCAGTGAAAATTATGGAGATGAAAACTCAAAATATTTAAATACGAATTTCTACAAAAATTTAATCTTTTTTGAAAAGGAATTTGTAGGTATAATAGTTCACAAAGAATGTAATTGTAATGAGATACGCACTTATACGTACATATGTACGTACCAAGTTTCCTACTCTCTACGTCGCATCGTATGCTATACGTGTACAAAAGACTATTACCATGTCAAAGATTTTACAAGTAAAAACAAACCCATTTGACTTTGAACTCGAAGCAAATCCATACAGTCACATAGTGCTCTAATCTAGCTCTTAATTTTTGGTATCATGCTGGCAAAGATGAAAATTGGAACGGAGTTTCATTATTACTTGCCTAACACCAACAGAATAACACCACGGTATGTGTAAAATACTAATGAAATTTTTATTCGTGACGTGAAAATTTCATCAAAGCTTGTTACAAAATATCCAGTAACTGTACGGATATACCAGACGTAATCAGATGAGAAATTTAATTTGAAAATGTTTGCTTTGTGTTTCTTTTAAATTGTTTATTTGCTTGAGATTTAATTTTTTCACTTTTTAATGATTCTGAGTATCTTTGAATGAACATTTTAGAAATTAAAATTTCTTACACAGAACCGAACAAAAAATATTCGTTTAAGTATAAAAAAGACACCATTGTTCAAAATATTTCGTTACACGACATTTTTTTTTTTTTTTTTTGAAACAATCTTTTTGTTGTTATTATTGAAAAAGGTAAAATTTTATATTATTTCTGCGTGAAATGTCGTTTTCAGAAGGAGCACTTTTTATGTTTTACAAAAGCTTACGTTGGCAAAGTTTTTGCAAGAAAAGTCATGAAGAAAGAAAAAAATGTTTTTTTTTTCAAAAGTTGAAATTGCTTTTACCAGAAGTTCTTAAAAAAGAAAACCCGTTACAAAGATTTGAGACATTTTCTTTAACGATGAAAAGCAATGTGCAGTCTAACCAAAAGTCTACAGGGAGTTGTTAAAACCGCTTATTTAGATCACTATGTATGGTATTGAAGACTTCACGTTTTACTCTCACTCAGTAGTCCCAGTCAAAATATTGTAAATTTCGTACATTCGCCAATTTTATTAGAGAAATTTCATTTTACTTACTAATTCACTTCACGATTTGAGTATTTCAAAAAAAATTGGAAGGTAACTCAAATTTATATTTACCTTCTTGTATATTAACACCTTAATGAAGCAGTATCATTGGAGCAGCCATAGCACGTAAAAAAGGATTTTCAAAGCACCGTTACTTTTAAATTCACAGGCGCACAAGTTTTATACGAAAACCTGAATTTTTCTTGGGTTTGGTAATACTACGAATACCTCACACTAGTGTGAATGTAATTTGAAACAAATCCATTTTTTTTTCTTGTTTTTTTAATATATACTTATTGACAATGAGTTCAAATCGAAACAGTATTCTACTAAATGAAACTGACTGAAGCAAAGAAAAGTTATCTACGCCTGTTGACCACTTCGTTATATGCAGCATTACAACAGAAAAATTCGGTCAAATCAACACAATCAATATCAAAAGATCAATCCAAATTGCTTCCACAAAAACTCCCCAAATTCTACTGAAATAGTAGAAAATGCAAAAAAAAAAACGACAGAAATGAGCGATGTAAATTTTTTACCACAAATTGCGCTCTAATTATTCGATTTAAGTATACTACACCTATATTGTAGTCCAAAAAAATGAAAGTAAAAAATCATAAGAAAATTTACCAGCTTGAACTTAATAGGAACATAGCATATCTTCATCCCAAGTATACTTACCTACCTATACCTATAGAATGCTGTAATGTTATAAAATTCACAGAGGCTGACGAGAAATGTCAGTTTCAGGAATCTAAAATCAAAACTGACAAACAAAACTGTTTCATCGGCCTTATACTAATTACACGCTTCAGTTTGGTAGCCACATTTCAAAATTAACTTTGAACTTATGTTAGTTTATTCCCTATAACATATCTACTCGTGACGAGAACAACGAATTATTTTCTCATTCCAATACTAGAAGCATTATCGAGTCGATACTTAGACCTAAATAATGAAACTTACCTCATTAAATTCAAATATCTTCGATATTGAATTACTTACTGTCTTTTTTTTAACCCATCACACATTTCGCCTTCAGTGCTTAGTAGCTATTAAGTATTCAGGTAATCAAACTGAAACAGTTTCCAATAACATCAATTTGAAATTTTCTTTCATAATGCTGTCAATTCTTAACATTTAAAGTAATAAGCATATTTTTGTTAAACATAACGCTTGTCAAAGTTCCATTTTTTCAAACCAAAAATTTTGAAAAAACAGTTGGTGCATATTTACTTTTTACTGATCAGTTTTCAAATGTAAAAAACTAAAAAATCTACTTTAATCGAGCATACATGCGTTACAAGAGAATGTTTTGCTTTATTTCAACGATAAAAAGTTTGATAGAACATGATTTTTAATTTGGTGAGTAGGATTTTTTGAAAATTGAAGTTTAACTTTACTCTGTAATAATGTCTACCAATGTCTACTAGTCAAAAAAAGTTTAATTATAAGTACTTGTAATCCATTTCGTTTAACTTGTCATTTGGAAAAAAATAAAAAAATGCTAACTAGCCAATAGCATATCTTAATTTGATCATTTTCAGGCATCTTATTGACTAATAAACGTTTGTTTACTTTTTTTCAAGTGACAAGTTAAATGAAACGGACTATATAGTCCGTTGCAATCGAGAAGGGACTAAATATGGTCAATTTTGCAGGTAAAATCGACCATTTTTTATGAGTAATTTTATTTTTCACTCAAACAAAACATCCCTGAAATGATGTGCATTTTTGTTATCATTTTAGTGATTGGTAATTTTAATTATTACCTCATTTTGATCACAGGATTTCGATATAATTAAAGGAAAAAATGCATTTTGGAAATGAGAATTTGAATGGCAAAATTGAGCATATCCCCTCTCAATTAAAAAAAACTCATGGCTACGCTCTTGAATAAAAAAAGGCACGATTCCTCGGTTTGAAAAATGTGTACAATTCATTTCATTCTAACTTGACGCTTAAAAAACCCCCAAACAAATGTTCATCCGCCAATGGAATACCTTGATTCAGACAATTTCTAACATCCTATTGGCTAATGAGAATTTTTTTACTTTCTCTCAAGTGACAAGTTGAATAAAATAAAGTATAACTACCAGTAGGAAAGTTTTACGTAGTTACGTGTTTGAAGTATTGATAAAGAATAATTTTCATCCGATTATAGTCCACATTTTCTTTGATGCTTGAAACAATTATTTCAGATTTTAAAATATAATTCATTGTCATAGTTTCGGTAAGATTGAATGAAACATGATATATGAAATTTACAAATGGGTGCAAAGAAAGTATGAACCGTTTTGTTTAATATCTTATTTGTTCTTAATTGCTTGTTTCATTGGTTATTGTATTTTAATTTGGTATTGGTTATGGCGCATTATGAAACAAAAGCGAATGTTTGTAAAAAAAAATTCACCAAATCCGACCAAAAAAAGTAATATTCTGGCTAAGCTAGAAGAAGAAAAATCATCAACACCTAAACCACATCATGATAAAGGAGGAACTACTGGAAAAAAAAGTTTACTACGCAAATTTAAGCCCACCAGAAGGAAATCTGATTCCGATGAAACACGTAAACGTCCTCCTTTTAGACCTGATAGTTTAAATCGGAGAGGAGATACTCCAATAAGTTATAGAAAACGGTCCTGGTATGATGAACGCGAGCAAGAACAAAAATCTTCAATAACTACAAATTCTGTGAAGTCGTCGTCAATTATTTCAACGAAATGAAATGATGCGTCAAATTCTTATTAAAAATTACATAAAAACAATAGATAGATACGAGAAATTAGTGGAAAAATTATAATTTCTATCAGTTATTTTGCCATCTATTATCGGAAGGCGATACACAGTAGCGTAGTAAGGAAATCGCCGCCCCGGAAAATTCAAAATAAATTTTTATACTATGATGAAAATAAAAATATCTATACGTAGATTGTAGAACACATTTTTTTGAAAAAAAAATTTTTATACTATGATGAAAATAAAAATATCTATACGTAGATTGTAGAACACATTTTTTTATTG
>FIZR01030018.1:0-15875 GCA_900060175.1 Ferrisia virgata
GGGGGGGGGGGGGGGGGGGGGGGGGGGGTGAAAACACAAAAATTGCCCCTTTTAAAACCAATTAATAGAAAATCTAAAGTTGTATAACATATCTAAAAATCAACCTTCCAAGTCAATTAGGAAGGGAGATATGGGGGTTTCCCTCATTTCGATCTTGAAAAAAGGGCTATTCCTCCCGTATTTTTCCACCAAATCTAGCTAGGAGGTTTAAATTAGGTATTTACGTTAGGTAAAGACCCTAGGTGTGCCTTTGGGAGTTCCGACTTTTCAGCTCTATTGCACTCTCTTACAGACCCAAAAAAGTGCTTTTTTGGTAGCTTTTTCTACTTTGTTGAGTTTTTTGGGTTTGTTCCTCACATAACTCCCTTCTAAATTCATCTAGGAACTTGAAATTAGGTATGCACCTTAGGTAGAGGCCCTAAATGTGCCTTTTGTTGGTATCGACTTTTCAGCTCCATTTCACCCTCTCACAGCCTCAAAAAAGTGTTGTCTTGGTCGTTTTTCTTATTTTTTAGGTTTGTCCCTCGCAGAATTCCTCTTCAAATTGAGCTAGGAACTTGAAATTAGATGTGTACATTTAGTAGGGGTCTTAGATGTGCCTTTTGGTCGTCTTGACTTTTTAGCCCCATTGAACCCACGTTTTTGGAAGACTATCACAACCATTTTTGGCCATTATCAGATATTTATTTTTATTTTCATTTTTCACCCAAAACTAAAAATCATTTGCTCAGCTCATAACCAAGCAAAATCGATCAAATTTAGGAAATAAGCTTCGCAGGTCGAAATTCAGTCGTGTCCAAATTTGGGGGAGGGGGTGCTGAGGTGCAAAAATTGTAAAAATTGTTGTTTTTTCAGCCAATCTATAGGCAATCCAAAGTTGTATACATATCCAAAAATTAACCTCTTACGTCAATTAGGAAGGGAGATGTGAAGGGTTTTGCCTCTTTTTGACCTTGAAAAAGAACTGTTCCTCCCCTATCTCCCCCCACATTGAGCTAAGAAGTTGAAATTTGCCGTGTGCACTTGGTATGAACCGTAAATATTCTTTTCACGAGGTTCGAATTTCTAGACTCATTGCAGCCCCTTCATAGTCCCGAAAATATGAGTTTTTGGGTGGATTTTCTTGTATTTTGAATTTGTTCCTCGCATAATTCCCCTCCAATTTGAGCCAGGAAATGTATTTTAATTTTTTTGATGGTAGTAAAATTTTTCGTGAGGTAGTAAAAAATTAGTTATTTTCTTTCTTCGTTTGTTGGGCACCCGGGTAAAAATTTAATCTTTATTTTGCATTGTATTTTTTGAAGAGAAAGAAGGCATTGACCCTTACAAATTTACTTAAAATGTCGTGCAGAAAGAAGCTTTTCGCTCGATAAATTTTATTAAATACCACGAATTCACTCCCATCTCTATTTTTGAAAATTTGAAAAAATCTCCTCAAATAAGTAATCTCCTTACTTATTTGTGGGGGAAAAAAATTTTCGCTCAATTTTTTAAAAATTTTCACCCTGGATTGACTGTGTCTTTGGAGCATGCTGTGTTCTGTGGAGCTGTTATTTTTAGTTACGGGAAAACAGATCTCAAGGGCCCTCGTCGTGCACTATTATATTTTTGAACCTATTAAATTTTTAACACTTTTCTAAAAAAAAAAAAACTCTACGAATAGTCCTTGATGAAAACATACGTTTGCTTGTTTTTTAAAGGCCTAACGGGAATTTTCCGATAATCATTCAAGCTGCTCTGGATTGTACCAATTTTTGAGACGTTCGAGATATTCTGATTCGTTTTCAATAATGATTTCAAAGCATGAACTCAAATAGGACAATTTGCTCAGCTAAAATGCAAAAATTCATTGTTGTCTTTAGCTGATTTATACTAATTTTAATCTGTGTTATTAGCCAATTCAAATTAACACAATTGATGAAATTAATTTATCCCAATTTTAAGAATTTATCGACTTGTGAATTTTCGAAAAATCTTTTTTACAAAATTTTTAATTATTTTAATAATCTTTGATTTATTATTCAACTGTTTTTACACAAAAAGGCAAACAAAATCTAGATGAAATTTAATGATTTTTTTGAAGTGTGAAATTTTACATTATCTTAATAAAGCTCTGAGTCAAATCTAGTCCCTCTTACATTTTTTTTCCATTTTTCGCAGATGTAGAATTAATTAAGTCAACTTTATGATTGCCCAAATGAATTGAAAAATTCGTATAGAGGGCTTCTTCTGCAAATGAATAGAAGATATAAAGTTATTATTTAAGCAATAAAGTGATATGAGATGGATGAAGAGATGACAGTAAAAATGTAACCTTCTACGTGATCAAACAACGATGTATAAAATCGTAAAATATATCACATATTCAGAAATTGAAGTAATTAAGGGAGGATTGATTTTTTACCTTTGAGATTCAATAACTTTGGTTTTTACTAACCAAAATTCAATCATATCAAGTTAGGGAGATTTAAAGCTTAATTGGTGGATATGTATTTAAATCTATTTAAATTTTGCTTAAGTGTGGAATATGTTTTTACGACGTACGTAGACCTGAATAATATAAATTTTCATGTATTTTTATGTAATGTTTGGCCATAGTTTTGATAATTTTTTTCTATTTTGCAGGCTTCACGACTCCTGTTTGCAAATTTGCTGACAGGTAAGTACAATTTTATCTTTTTACTAATTAGCAGTATTATATGTCTAGCAACTCACCGACTTATCTTTATCTTTACCTATACCCTTATTACTTTACTTGTTCTGAAACGCATAATGAGATAGGTCCTTGATTAGACCTCATTTTATGATTTTACTTTTTAAATTGTTCGAAATGAGCACGTAGACCAAACGTGTCTGAAAAAGTTAACCAGTATAATTTTATCCTGTTCGTTGATTTCTGAAGTAGTCTACTTGATAAAATATGATTACATATACCTGTAAATGTATCGTTTATGTATAAATAAAAGTCTACTATTGAACAAAATGACAAAGAGCAAAGGAGGAAAGAACGTTTGACAAAGTTGAACATCTGTATCACCGCACCATATATATACTATGTATACCTAACCTACTCGTATAGTATACCAACAACATGTATTATATACAAAAGGATCGACAATACACGAACCAGTTTATATATATTCGAAATAATCGTACACGTAAACCGCTCTCAATTGGCGACCCAATGTGCGGTATCCGAACATCGTCGAAAACCTCTGAAAAGTCAACTGTCATTTAAAAATACAATAGACGACGGAATTTGGCAAAATACGCATACATATTCACGTGGTGCCTATTTACAACGGAAATCGTGTAGATTTTACGTATGTCTATGTACGTACACGAGAGATGTGATTGACACATTTATGAAGGTTTATTTTTCCTACGCTAGGTCTGGGAGGTAGGCTGTAAGTATGCGTTGAATAAGATAATTAAAAGGAGTATAGGTAGTTTACCTATGTACAGATAAGGTACATATATTTGGATCGTTAAACCAGTTTTGTTCTTATGGTATATTGGTATAGATTATAGTCTTGTACGAGGTAAATCTCGTACTACAACGCAACACGATCGGTAACTCTTGTTTTGAATTATTACCTGATGTATGGTAAATTATTTTAAATTAGTCGAGTATTTCGATTTCCCAAATGAATTGGGTACCCAATACCTTAATATCTATTCTGTGCTTTTACCTATAACGTAAATCTTGTTTAATGTTGCATTTATAACAGCCTGTAATTGGTTTTTAATTTGAATGATACTACAAATAATGCTCATCGTGTATGGTATTAATTACGACAAGGTTTTGCTTTTAACTGACAGAAGCTGCGGCTTGTTTATTTAATATACTTACCAGATGTTTGCTTCCAGTATTTATCGAAGATATATGGATGAGATTTTGTTGTTTTACTGTATTTTTTTTTTTTTTCGCTACAATTACGTTATTCTATTCTTCAAATATTTCACGCCTATTTAAAATTTTTTTTCTTTCATGAAAAATAGAAAGAAGAGAGGGCTGAACAGTGATGCAAATCCTGATAGTAAAGTGATTCAGTTATAGCCCTGATATAGTTATTGAAATTGAATGTAAATTATGTGGAACAGAAAAATGAAAATTGAAAAAGAGCATTGCTTTGCGATACATTTTTCCTAATCAGCATTAAGAATAGGAAAGGTTCAATGGGGTAACAAGTCAAAACCCCGAAAAAGGTACATCTAGAGTCCTTACTCAATGTACATACTTAATTTCAAGTCCTTTGCTCAATTCAAAGGGGAGTTATGCGAGGAAAAAAACTTGAAAAATAAGAAAAAACGACCAAAAAAACTGAATATTTGGGGCTGTAAAGGGGTAAAGTGGGACTGAAAAGTCAAGACTCCGAAAGGCATTGTACACTTCCTACTAAATGTACATAACAAATTTCAGTTTCCTAGTTATATTTAGAGGAGAGTTATGCGAGGAACAAATTCAAAAAACTCAAAAATTGGGGGGGGGACCTGACCAAAAAACCACATTTTTGAGGCTGTGAGAGGGGTGCAATAGAGCTGAAAAATTGAGAACTCCAAAAGACACATCTAGGACCTCTACTGAGTGTACATACCTAAATGTCAACTTCCTAGTGCATTTTGATGGGAAGATAGGGGTGGAGCAGCTCTTTTTCAAGGTCGAAAAGGGAAAGAATTCTCATATCTCCCTTCCTAATTGACTGAGGAGGTTGATTTATGAATATGTTATACAATTTTGGATTCTCTATCGGTCGACTCTAAAATGAACAATTTTTGTGTTTTTGGCCCCTCGCCACCCCCCCCCCCTGATGGGTCGAAATTGAATTTTGATCCAAGCTCATCCCCACTCATATATATCTAATCTGACGCCACACTGAGCCGATTGACCGAATTGCAGTGATTTTGGATAACTATCGAGCAAAGCTCCTAAATTTAATGTTCAGTAGGGGAGGCGGGGAGGGGGGGGATAAATAAAGATCTGATATCACAGCCAAAAATTGTTTTAACGGCCTTTTAGGACCCTAAAAATGGATTTTGTTGATATTCGTCCCCCACCACCGTTGGTTGATAGGCCACAATAGTCTGGGTTTCATTCACAATATGACATAGAAAATTAGGCTAATTATAAATCAGCCCTGTTCTTGAATTTTGAAAAGGTCGCCATGGTTATCGGAAGAATTTTTGTAGTTTTTTAGCTTGTTCAGTGCATATTGTCTCCTTTAAAAATTGAGCTAACGGGGTTGAAATTTGATATCTAGATTCAGTGGGGGTCCTACATGAGGCCTTGATGGGTTTCAATTATTATGTCTCATTGCATCCCTTAAAAGTCCCAAAAAAAGTGGTTTTTGCTGGGGTTTTCTTATTTTTTTGAGTTTGTCTCGCGCCTGAACGAACGTGCTAAAAATTTCGGGTCTCCAGCTTGACCCTTACCCCACCCCCTTTTGATTTAAAATTTCAAAATTTACATGAAAAATTGTTGAAAAATGTATATTTTCTTTTTTCGGTTTGTTTGATGCTAACGTGTCATAGCAGACCACATGAGACCAAAATAAAAAGTTTTCGCAGTTTTTTTGAGCTTTTCAAAGATTTTAAAATTCTGCTTAAAAATGGAAAAAATTAATTGTTTAATTTTTTCTAGGTAAGGAAGCAATAATACGAAATCTCGTCATTTTTTATAATATAATAAACGATAGTATTTTTTTTGGTTTTTCATTTCAAAAAAATTCGAAATATTCAATTTTTTTCATTCTTAAACATGGTTTTGGAACCCTTGAAATGCTAAAAAATGGCACCATAAAAATAAAAAAAAAATCTTTTTTATTTTTCATATGAATTTTAAAATTTTAAATCGAAAAGGGGCTGGGAAGGGGTTAAGTTGGAAACCCCAAATTTTTAGCACGTTTATTTGACGTTTTTTAAACATGGTTTTGAAACCTTTGAAATGAAAAAAAAATGGCACCATAAAAATCAAAAAAAAAAAATGTTTTTTGATTGTTCATATGAAATTTTAAATTTTAAATCAAAAAGGGGCTGTGGAAGGGTCAAGTTGGAAACCCCAAATTTCCAAATTTTTAGCACGTTTATTTGACGTTATATCGCATATTTTTTTCCAAACTCCCTTCAACTTTGGTCAACAACTTAAAATTGAAACACCATAGATCTCTCCTCCAAATTGAGCTAGGAAGTTGAAATTTGGCATGTACATTAAGGTAGAGTGAAAAAAAAAAAAACGTTCCTCGTATTTTGACCAAACTCACGCCAGTGGTTAACTCTGAGTTGAAAACCCACCGTATAAAATTTTGTGCCTTCAGCTCAAAGCGGAATAGAGCTATGGGTCCTCATAATAGCGTCATTTTAGAAAGACAACATAGTTTTTCGTGATTTACATCTCTTAAAAATGATGTAGGGCCCCGGTCACGGAGATAGAAAGGTACGATTTGAGATTTTGTGTCTACCTAGCGTATTTTTGGTTCAATCCTAGAACACTTTCGGCCTTCTAGTAGAGGGCTGAAAAGATACAGATAGCAAAATTCGAAATTGTTAATTTAAAAAAAAATGCAATTGCAGAGTTCATTACTTCGAATACGCGTCTAAAATTTTTTTTCAACTCGGAGAAGTAAATTTAGGTCGTCCAAATAGTTAGATAGTTTTACGTAGCAGTGCTGCCAACTTAAGAAACAATTTTAAAACAATGAATCGTGAAATTTCGCCATAAATAAGAGCAATCTTTTCAACGTTTATTAAATAATGAGATGAGCAGCACTGCTATTCAAAACTATCCAACTATTTCGACCTAAATCCACTGCTCTGAGCTGAAAAAAATTTAGGTATCTGTTCGAGGTAGTAGGCCCTTCACTTACATTTTTTTGCGAAATAAAAAATATGCATTTTCGCGAACTACAATTTCTCAACGGTCTGGCAGAGGGCCAAAAAATACGCTACGGAGACGTAGAAACTCAAATCGTATCTTTTCCGCTCTGCGACCGGGGTCCTACATCATTTTTAAGAGGTGAAAATGACAAAGAACTACTTTCTTCAAAAACTATCCTACTTTGAGGACCTATAGCTCCACTTCTCCTTTTGAGTTAGGAGCACAAAATTTTATACGATGTGGTTTCCACTCGAAAGTCACTCACTTCGGTGAGTTTGGTCAAAATCCGAGGTTTGTTTGTTTTTTTTCACTTCACCCTTGTAAATATGCCCTATATATATTTTTTTTTATGAAATGACAAATTTATCGCGTTTTTCAAATTGGCCACCAATAACCATACCCACCTACATTCAATAGATCGAGTCAACCCCACGCCTCGTATGCCCTGCAAAGTAAATAGGTTATCATTTTATCCATTCCTTAGTCTGCAAATGATGAAGACAATTTGTGGCTGTGGGACAACGAATAAATATCTTATGAAGCGAAAACTAGATCGTTTGAAATATTACAAAACACCCTCCCCTCCCTCCCACACCCGCACCCATTAAACGTAGATTTTTTTTTCACCATCCAGCGTAAAACAAGTCATATCCTCCCACGTAAAAATGTTCTTTTTGATGTTAATCGTTCGATAACGGCGAAATAATTAATTTCGAGTAACACCATTGTAAACAGTTGTTTGGTTATAATAGGCGAGCTCTGATGGCTCTGTTGCTCATTCATCGAACTATGCACCCGACTAACGCTACGTATACGTAGCTGGCCAGACTGGTTCGTCGCTGGAGGAGACATTTTATCGCGATATTAATTGATAAGCCCGAACTTGTTACAATATTTACAAGATACGTTATATAAATTTTATTTACGAGCGTTTATTTAGAGAAAAACCTTTTCACGAAGTAGATTCTTTATCACCTCTGCCTTAACTACACATACACCACGATCTTCGCGATATTTTTCCTACTACATAGATACCTATAAGTCTCTAGGTAATAGGTAAAGGTATACGGTGTGTATTTATCTGTAGCGTTCTTCTTCTTCTTTTTTTTTTTTCTTTTCTGTTGCTTCTCCGCGTCTAATGATATTAAATTATACAAAACATACGCGTATAATGACCAAATAATAACTGCAGGCATGAAATTTTTTAATTCGGTGGGTGATTTAATTTCTCTGCGGCGTATGGTAAATCTCTCGATAACAGCAGCGGCGCTTCTATTCGAGCTAAATCTATACGCAGGTAGTTTTTAATTGAAAAAAAAAATGCTATACGTAGAGCAAGGAGCGAGGAATGGAATGGGAGTGAAAAAGCGCACCTTGGAATTGCTCCGGTGATTTTAGAAATTTCTAAAACACCGTTAATCGTACCTTACCTAGATTATATGTATGTGTGTGTGTGTGTGTGTGTGTGTATGTGCGCTGGATAGGTAAGCTTGGTACGTTATCAGCGCCTGGAAAACAATAGAATATGAAAAGGGATTACGTATGTGTGTCCGAATAAAAGTACTAGGTTGATGCGATGAAATATGAGACAATGAAACAATGGTACTGGTTGGTAGAAAACCTATCGAGTTACTCGCGTTAACATTGATTGGCTACTCAAGACGTAACCGTTTAATGTCTCATGACGCGCACTTCCGATTGGTTTCGAATTACCAAGCGACCACGAATAATCACCAACCGCATTTGTTCTAGTCTTCAAAATGAACCGTTTCATAATGCATACATCACCGAACACGGTCAACGCTTCATCAATATTTATCGATTAACTTTCTATCCGTATGTACTGAGACCTAGGTGTACGGTCGCATATTCGTACTCGGCTTTACCATTTTTTTTTTCACTCCTTGCTTGGACTTGGACATGTACTACAAGTCGAAACCTTGCCAGTAGTCATGTAGACTGTAGGCCTACCTCTGTCTACCTATACGTATACTTTTAATTACCTACCGCATTATCTACGTGTCTTATTAAATGTGACTTAAGAATGTCAGCAAAAGGTTTACACCGAACAGTGATGCTCTTCTGTTGAGCAAAAAATTTCAATAACCATGGGAAAATTCTTCTCACGAGGTATATGTTCGCCTATACTACCCAACCACGAACGTGTTAAATCTTTTAACAATCCAGGGAGCCCATTTACTCCTCGATACCGGCAATTAATAACAAATTACAACAGATCGTAACACCGATTTTAGACCGCAAAGAGAGTAACAAGTGATTGCGAAATAAATTACCTAGCTAGGCTGAAAAAGAAGTAGCCGAAGAGGTATGCTTATTTAATTTACCGACAAAGCAAATAGCATAACACTTGGAACTGTTCGTGTTCTAGTCTTCGATGGGTATATCTATTATGTGAAGTGTAGGCCTGTGATGTTTTGAAAATTTTTATCGAATACTTATTGAAAGGAATTTGCGAATTGATTATTAAATTATATTGATGATTGGTGTAAGACTGTTCTTGGTAGAAATTATATTTCATGTTCTCTTACAAAAGACTGTTGTCGAGTCTTCGGTTATTGCAACGTGAATATTTCAATATTTCAACTTAAAATCATAAAATCATCTATTACTGTTCGTCTTACCTCGTTTTCACTTTTATTAAAATTTTTTTCGTAGTAAAAATATTTTGTGCAGCACATTACAATTTACACTATTAAATAATACCCTTCTACTAGGGCCCATAGCGAAGGGGGTATTGAGGGATGAGTCACCATCTGTCAATGTGGAAAAAATGCGAATTTTTCGGAAAAATGGAAAACGCGTTCGGAAATTTTTCATTATTTTTCGAACGTCGAATTCCCGAACATTTTGATAACATTCTTCATAGTTTTCAGGAAAATCGAATTTTCGAACACTTCGTTAATATTCTTCATAACTTTCCGCCATCGGAAATTCGACATTTGGAAAATTATGAAAAATATTAAATAAAATGAAACAAAATCGAATTGTTTTTGGATGAAAATAAGGCAATCGTTGTGCTCAGGGGCGTAGCGAAAGAGCGATTGGAGTGCGGGAGGTGAGTGATTTCCCCTCGCAGGGAAAAGCTACGAGTTATTCGGAAAACTTTCAAGCTATTTGAAGGAAAAATTGAAAATTTGGCGTTTGATAAATTTTAAAGAATATGGGAAAAGATGCGTTATGTTCATATTTTCTTAAAAATTTTCCCACGCTCCGCGCGGACTGCATTTTTTATCAATATTTTGAAGAACGAATTTCATTAAATCTCTTCGAAAGCAAATGTGATCACTGAATCTGATAAACTTGTGAAAACAGAAAACCTAGAAATGTGCTCTTTTAGATAATTAAAAAATCCTATTTTTTCAAAATTTTGCCCTTGCTTCGCTCGGGCATGTTTACAAATCTAATCTATCTATACTATTCACCTCATTTATGTGACTAGGAAAAAAAATTGCCAACCTTCCATCCTAGTAAACACTCCTCACTACACCAATTTATTTGTTTTTTCAAATGTTGGTAAAAAAATTACCAAAAATTAGATTTATTCGGAAAAATACGGTTGTTCACCCCCTCCCCCCTCAAAGTTGTTCACTACAGTCTTGCCTTCAACAAAATCTTAGTCTTATCAGAGGGTTCTCTTCCTAAATTTATAAAAATAATTGATTTTTTTATCAAAAATTAGCATTTTAACTATTTACCTAATATAATTGAACTACATATCTCTAGTGAACCCAAGACATATAATCTTAAGCCTGCAAGAAGTTTACTACCCCCCCCCCCCACGGGCCAGCATTAGTTCAAATTTCATCTGTGAGGTTTTTTAACATTCAGTATTTTGATAAATTGCTTAGCATTTTTTTTAATACTCTGAACTTTTTCATCAAAGATAATCAAAATGTTGATGGTCCAGAACTCTGGATCTAAGTAGTGGACTGTTGAAAATTGACCAACAATAATGGACCATCAAAATCCACACTGTTGAGTTTTGGACTGTCAGCTCTTGTTGGTCCAGATCATCAACACTTGACCATCAATAGTTGATAGTCAACTGTACACTATCTAGAGTTGATTGTCATTAGTGCGCCATCAGTATCCGAACTGTAAATAGTGGACTGTCAATAATTGACCATCAATATCCGGACTACTAACATCTTGAATGTTGAGAAAAAAATGCTGGACAAATTTTCAAAATTTTTCATGTTTTCATTTCCCAGGTTTCAGCAGAAGCCCAAATTTCATCTGAAGTGACATCACATAGCTTAAGAAAAATTTGTAATTATTTTTCAACATTAGGAATTTTGAAAATTGGTTAGTATTTTTTTCATAATATTGAACTTTTTTGTCAAACATAATCCAACTGCTGACAATCCAGATATTAACAGCTCAGAACAGTTGACTATCAACATCCGGATTTTCAGAAAGACATCAAAATATAAACGATCTGGATTCTGATTGTCCAGATTCTGATAGTCAACTGTTGATGCTAAAATTGATTACACAAATTTATAGAATGCGCTATTAAATGTCTTTCAAAGTTAATTGTTGACAATTAAGTTAAACTTGAAAACCTTTTTAGAAGTTCAGAAAAATTATGCAAATATTCAAGGTCAAGGTCCACTGTTCACGGGTCAGCTTCAAACTCTCTAATTTTCCTCAACATTTTAATTTAAAAATCATAAAATCAATTCTTCATGAAATAAGTCCACTGATGTCGTTCTAGGCCATAAAAATCGGGCCCTGATATTAGTCCAATGATGACGTTACACTGTTGATGGTCTACTAATAATATCTCTAATTTTCCTCAACATTTCAACTTAAAGTCATAAAATCAATCCTTCATAAGATGAGTCCACTGATGTCATTCTAGGCCATAAAAATCTGTCCACTGATGTCTGCCCAATGATGACGTCATACTTTTGATAGTCCACTAATGTCATCTAATGATGACGGTCCACTGTTGACAGTCAATTGTTGACAATTTTTCGAGAATGCGCTATTAGACACCTTTCAATGTTGAAATCGAATGGCAAAAGAAATAAAAAATGAAAAAGAATAGAAAAATTGAAAATTTAAAAGAGCAGCAAAATTAAAAATTATAAAAAATTGAAACATCAAAAAATTTAAAAATTGAAAATTAAAAAGATTAGAAAAATTAAAAACTAAAAAGAAAAGTAAAATTAAAAATCATAAAAAATTGAAAATAGAAAATTAAAAAAATTAAAAAATTAAAAAGAATAGAAAAATTAAAAACTAAAAAGAAAAGTAAAATTAAAAATTATAAAAAATTGAAAATAAAAAATTAAAAAAGTTAAAAAATTAAAAAATAGAAAAATAAAAAAATTAAAAAAACAAAAATTGAAAAATAACCAAAAAAAGACAATTACAGCAAAAGAACCAGTTTGATCAAAGGAAGGGGATACCTAGGTATTCGTCTTGGACCTGGTTGTTCTACACAGAGGCTCAAAATACTCTCTTTATTTTTTGAATCACAACCTCCCGGGGGGTTAATTTGATCACACAATTTTTTGTATTAAATATTAATGCAATTTTGTGTGGCAATTTTTTTTTTTTTAATTTCCAAGTACTTTAGCATTTACTTTGCTATACGAAATTACACACATTACTTTGTTGATGTTCAACAGTTCAGATTCACTTGCATAATCTACTCAGTTGATTCTCAAAATAATGCCCTTACAGTCAACTCTTACTGCGTGTTTTTTCGCTTATACTTCTATTCTGCTTCCATTTTAATATTAAATTACATTTAACGAGCTGGTCGAACAAATTAAAAAGAAATTTCACCATCGATCAGCAGCCTTTGCCTCTATGGTGCGCGTTAAGTAAATAAACATTTTTAATATCAATTTTAACTCAGCTGGAGATTGATAATCGCTGCGCCAAACATAATTACCAACCAGTGAATTCGTATTAGAAACAAATTAACGAAATGTTAGTTGAATTATTGCAATGACCAAAGCGAAGTTGTGAATGCTGATAGAAACAGAAGAAAAAAAAAAGCTCGTACCGTATAAATGTAATATCTATAAGCAGTTAGGCTCACATATCTACAGTACAGCAGTACTTACTTATATATACTTATAGGCGCACGTATGGAAACTATGGCTGAGACGATGGTGCAGGGATATTTCATATATTTCTTATGTTTATTGTAGCATGCAGCATCGCGCCGGTCGTAAAGTCGTTCTTCAACCGGAACACTTTAGATGCTATTTTTGTCATGATTTGTATCGGTGGCCTATGCGGACACCAGAGGGCGCCACGACGTACAATCGTTTTTTTTCCACAGCGTGACTTCTAACGCCTGTAACGCATAATTCCATCGTATTCATACATGTTAACAACCAGTATTTAATCTATGCTACGAATCTAAACTAATACTTTAACTTTTACTACAAATGTTGTCGATCTCCAACGAAGAAAATTCTTCCACAGTTTATGTATAAGAGATATGTTATTCGTTACCCCGGCGAATAAATTTTTTTAAACGATGTTAGCGCGAATTTCTTTGCACCAACGGTTAGGCCATCCAGTACCAACAGTTCGCTACTTCATATATATACATATATATGTATAGATGGTAGAGAATTAGCGGATATTATTGCATTATATTTACATATTAATTTTAATTTTAAATGTAAATTTCACCTAATCGTAATGTCGTTTATGATCATACCTATGTATGCAGAACCGCCACAAACTTATCTGAATTTTATTACCTATACGTATTGCAGCGTGTCCATCCTGTGCATAGGTAGTAGAGAGGGTATTAACAAATTTTAACTTGGGTATACATTTTATGAACTCGTTATTGTATCTATATCTAGTCTGATGGTACCATTGAAATTTAAACTAATAAAATTAGGTATTATGATTTTTTTTCGCCCTTGATATTATCTTGATTATCATCGATGTGCATATTTACCTCATAGATAATTTCTGGTCGGATGCATCTGCGTATAAAATTTTTAATTAAATATTTAAAAATATATACCAGTCTGAACGTCAATTGAAAATAATCCTCTAGAAAATTTACAACAAAAGGTTTCGAAATTGAAAAAAATAAAAAACAAAAACTCGAAATGTACACTATTATTTGAATGGTATTCTGTGTTATTGCAAATTTCATTCCAAAACACTGACTAATCAAAAAAACTTATTATTTAGTATCTTTAAATGAAGTATGAAAAGATAGATATTGGTATCTACCAAAGTGGAAAATGAATGATCATGAAAATAATTTCTTAGAATTTCAGTGTTGAAAATTGAAAAAAAAAATTAATGCAACTGACAAGTAAATTATGATGACGCAGTAAATTGAGATATTGTTAATACCTAATATGGTTTTACTGTCATATTAGATGCGAGCACTTCAGTTAACATTACGTACTTTCATGGTCGAAAATTTATGTGTAGGTGTGCCCTGCGCACTCGATTAATAAGTATTTACTGAAAAAAAACAACAGTTTAAAAATTTACTTGAAAGTTTTGAGTAGCTTTTATCGATGTCCTTAGAAAATCAAATCGATAAGTATCGTTTTAGAAGTAAAATATATAACCTTAAAATATGCTTTAGAAAATTATCTACAGGTGCCCTATACTTATCGTGCAAAGTAGCAAGAAGAAAAATTATTTCCGTACTTGTATTAATATTTAACAACGTTTCATGAACGCCTACATTTTCTCCAATGCTCGCAAATTTTTAATCAATTATGAAAATAATAGAAAGTAAATAATTTCCCAGAATTTTAGTATTGACGTAAATCATCTATTTGTTTTTGTATACCAATCAATGAGACGATGACGCGCGTTAATTTTTTGAAGATGCTATTGCAACAAAAAATTCCTCAAAATAGGTTACAGATATTAAAATTTCAACTTATGATTATGTGACATGAGTAATACTCGAGTGTAACATTATTGAATATAATTCAACATTAATATAAATATTGGATACGAAGCGAAAAGTTTCAGATTTTTACTTTATTCGCGTTAAACATTCGAAAAGTAGAAAGGTACGATGGAAACATCGAAAACGCCATTGTTTTTTCTGTTTTTATTATGTTCGAGTTGTTTAGCAAAATTAGATACCGAATGGTGGAAGCATACCATAATTTACGAATTAATCCCTCGTACGTTCAAAGATAGCGACGGTGATGGCATTGGAGATTTCAAAGGTAGTACGATCAATACAGAACCGTATAGTTTAGTAGATAAATGGATATGATTTTTTAATCACCTTTCAACTTATAGGAATCACGTCAAAGTTGGATCATTTTGTAGATTTGAACGTAGAGGCTATTCATTTAACGCCCATGTTTGAAACAACAGCCAGAGATATGGGATACGATATAACAGATTATTATAAAGTTGACTCAAAACTTGGAACGATGGATGATTTTGACGAGCTCGTCAGCGAAATGAATAAAAGAAGTAAGAACTTACTTATTAGAATAGGAAAATTTACAACCGAAAAAGACCTCAAGACAGCATGGTAAAGATTTCAGCTTTACAACTCAATTTTTTCACCCTACAAAACTGACTCAAAAGTTGAAAAAAAATCAAAAACAGATTTTTAAAAATATGCTTGAAAATTTTTTCCAAAAATGAAATTATTACATATGTTTACAGCCAAAATTATCACTGTTGCAAATGTTCACAATTTTCCTTTTTTCAGGGTTTTATTAAAAAATGTCACTTTTTTCGTTTTTTCACAATCTTCTGAAAAACAGCGAAGAAATTTTAACATCGAAAAATGTTTAATAGTGTATTCTAGAAAAATCGTCAACAGTTGACCGTCATCATTAGATGACATTAGTGGACCATCAAAAGTGTAACATCATCATTGGACTGATATCAGTGGACAGATTCTTATGGCCTGGAATGACATCAGTGGAATTATTTTATGAAGGATTGATTTTATGATTCTAAGTTGAAATGCTGAGGAAAATTAGAGATGTTATTA
>FIZR01030021.1:0-14460 GCA_900060175.1 Ferrisia virgata
ATTTTCAGCTTATTTCGAAACCTATCGTATCACCTATCAAAATGGGGTAAAATTTTAAAATGCAACTAAAAAAATAGGAAACGTGACGGTCAAAAATACACCCCCGAGGTGCTACACGCGGATCCGGGTGACTACCCCACCCCTGGGTGGCCCATATCGAGAGTAGTAGCCCCTAAGCGCGGTATGAACTCGAGTTATTTCGCTCTGTCATTAATTTCGCGCTGTTATTCGTCAATTTTTTGATATTCCACCCCCCCCCCCCATGGAATTTTGGTAATTTTGAATGCTCTACAGAACTGTAAAAAATTTTTTTCATTTAGCGTGTCACACTTGAGGTACTTTTCTTGTAAGCATGTCGATACCAAGACACGACCCTTTTTTTTAAAAAAAAAATGACGACGGAGGGCTTAAGCCTTTCCAAATATTTTAGACTATCAACGAAACGTAATTACAGGTACATACATACCACAGTACATACCGAGTAAATTACTGATCATTAAATGCTTTTAAATGTTCACGCAAACACTACAAATTTGTTTATCTCGATAGATAAGGAATTACTTATACTTGGTAAGTAAATTACTCAACACTCAATAACTATTTCACTTGTTACATACATTTTATACCTTATTGTAAATATAGCCTGAAAACATGTTTAATCTCAGGTCAAGCTAACATAATTTCTCACTTTACTCTGGTACCGTATTACTTTAAATGAAAGTACGTATTGACCAACTTTCAGGTTACATTTCAAACGTAATCAATCAGAAAAACAAATCGAATTAATTCGTAAAAGATTTGCAAACAATTTGGAATTCTTTTCACACCCGTATCGTCGGATTCGTTGTAAAAGATGGCCGAGTATAAAATCTTACTACGTATAGAAATATAGATGTACTTAAACCTAAGGTATGGCTAGTGCATACGTATACACGATACGTATACGTATACCTATAAGTGTACAGTAAGGGTGTACGTAAACAAACACAAACAAAACAATTTCTGTAAAAGATTGCGCCAGCCTATGTTTTTGATTAATTTTCTTTCCTTGTAATATTTAAGTGAACTGTCTCTTTACCGTAGACATATGTGATTTACCACGAAAATATTTTCTTCTAGTCTTTTGACGAACACTTCTAGCGATTATGAAGAAAAATAATGTGTCAGGTTTTATCCTTCGAGTTATTTACTTAATGGTCGAGAAAAAGGAAACGACTCTTTCATTGTATGGCACACGGCAAGATGCTCGAAACAGAAAAGAAAAATAAAGAAAAACCTACTTCTCGCCAAACCCTTTAAAGTGCTTCTTTTTTTCTCCCTTCTTCTGCTTCTTCTGGCGACTGTGCGCTTCTTTGTGCAGAGTGCAGGGAGGAGCGGATTGCTCGACGCTCAGCATGGCACACACGGTGAATTACATAATAAAACTTTTCCTACATATGTCCATCAGTCATTGTGAAAAAATGTTGAAAATATACCTACCTACCTACCTACCTACCTACCCATCTATATGAAGTATAGTGGCGCTATAGTATATACCACGTAGGTAAGGTATATGTATTTTATTTTATTTCGTGTACCTATCCTATACATATATGTATGTGTGTGTGTGTGTGTGTGTGCGATGAAATGCACCGTGAGTATCAGCAATGTGGTGTTTGAGTATATTTCTTAAATGTATAAGTAAGTATAAGCTAGATAGGTATACTCTTTACACATAAGACGAGAGAAAGATGCCATACATACATATAAATGCGACCACGTTCGTTGGACGATTTTATTTATTACATAAAGTAATATAGTTGACCGGATCGATAAGAAATATAGCAAATGCGAAAAGTGGAGTTGCTCGTTTCGTTTAATTAATTGACAGTGACTTGAACGTTTATAATTGATAATGCATGTTATAAGTTGTAAAGAATCTATACGTATACCACTGTTACGCTTAAGAGATCAGCCTTTCTGCTTAATGCGGTGTACAGTAGTTCATACTTAAGGTATATATATGTATATACCTAGCTATTGCTATAAGCCAGAATTTATTATGCTAACAACCCAATTTGATTTACTGATAGATTTAAAGGCTACTTAATCTCTAACTGATAAGAAACGTTTTTCCGCAGGTGATAGAGAAGATCTTTTTTTTCTCCTTCTCTTTCTCACTCTCTCTCGTACTCCGTGCAGATCACAACGACGTGAAATCTTCTCTCTATATTATCGAATAGATGTACACGTACACTCTTACATATTACACCATTTACAATTTCTATATTCTACACACACACACACACACATACAAAAAATTACACGATGTAGGGCAGAGTCTGGTCTAATCGTCGTGTGAAAAGTGCACATTCAGTACGTACTACGTATAGGTCTGCAATACATATCCAACTCATTTTACTGTTTTCAAATAGTCTAAACGTATAATACACGTACACACACACATCCTATTAACATTTTCTCACTTAAAAGGTCACCGCACGCAACATCCCCTCGAAATACGAAACCTCGTTTAAAATAATAATTGAAAAAATCGCCTTTTAAGTCCACGCAATGCGACCAGTCAGTCGCTGGGTGTGCTAGGCTGGCGCACGTGGCCCAACACGTACCTACCAACCTACCTACCTACCTACCTACCTACCGTATACGAGAGACCATGCAGTTTTATGTATTTGTATAGCCTCTGTGTATCTGTGTATATTGTATCTTTGTATGTATGAAAAACTGACCAAATATTTGTAAACACGTCGTGTTTGTGCGAAGAAACCAAAATGACAACAGCTGAATCATCTTAAAGAGCAATTTTTCCACGTCACGTTTCTCCCTTTACGTCATGATCTAACGTTTTGAATTAGCCGAAAATTCCCATCGGTTTTTGGCCCTCTTACCCCCTCGAATACGTCCATTAATCTTAATTTACCGAAATCATTTTCTCTCTTTTTTGGTGTTTTTTTTTTTTCCCAGTATAACGAAACTCTCTCAACTCTTGGTCGTATCATCATCCATGGTACAGTAGTTATGCATTACGTTATTATATCGCTCATTTTGCAAACACCACAGTCTTCCGAGATGTAGTTTTTCAACTTATACACTCGAGTTATTGGGTAGAAAACAGTTGAGAAGAAAGTGTCAAAAGTTTAACGTCGATAATGCTGCTGGGTGGATAGTGCACCTTTCTATTTCTAGTTTGCAGAAGTCATTGACTTTAGTAGAAGTAAAAATGGATATGGCGAAATTTGACATTTGACGGTTTAAATTGAAACAATTATCGAAATATTTTGTGCGCTTTATACGAGATTACGTCTGTTTTCAGTGTCAGTGAATACAAATTTTTGAAATCAAAATCGTAATTAATTTTCAAGATTTTTTTTTTCCTCCAGTAACAATTAAAGTCTCGCCTGCGATAAGATGGTGAAATCCGCCCTGTCGCCGATTAGGATGAAATTCATGCGAAATGTTAGTTTCGATATAATGCTACCCCAAATAATTTTTGGCCCGTTCTCCCCCTCCCCCCGACCCGAGTAACGTGTATTTATATCTCAAAATTCAATATTTTCTATCTCTCAGGAGGGTAGTCCAAATGTTTGATATTTTTTACATGAAATACTTACGAAAGAGGAGCACTTTTTCAATTTTTTTTTTTTTTTTTCAATATTTAGAGAATTGTGAGGTGGTTAAAAATGCTGAAAATTAGAAAAAATGGGGGGAGCAGTCATGGCTGGAACTGTTTTTAAGAATTTAGTCTTACTATTTGGTATTACATATATTTTTTTCCGAAGCACAAAGGAGGGTGCAATAAGTTCAGAAAAATTAAAAAGTTATACCAAACGCGTTTTTATGCAAATCATACACAGCTATTTTTGTGTTTCTACGTACATTGCAAAAAATTCCAATTTTCACCAAAATATTAACCTTTGAAGGTCAAAACGAAGCAAAAAAGCAATTTAAAAAAGGGCATTTTTATAAGTTTATAAGTTTTTTGAGCATGTGACACCCCTCCCCTCGCCCGGACACTCCTAAAAAATAAAGGTTGTATCCGAGGGCATGATAAAATTTTAAAAACAGTTCTAGCCGAGGCTTCTCTCTACGTTTTTTTTTCAATTTTCAAAATGTTCAACTCCCCCCTCCCCCACCTACCCCTTAAATATTCAAGAAAAATTGAAAAAATTCTCACGCATACAGAATTTTGATTTTTTTTTTTTGCAAATCTATACAAACGGCGGAGTCACACTTGTTACGAAATAACCTCGAAAAGATGTGATAGAACTTTCAGCCACCTAGTTCAATTTTTCAAACTTGCAACTCATTCAAAGTTCAAAAATTTTCAAAAATTTTCAAAAAATTAAATTGAAATTTTTTTTTTAAATTTAATTACCGTACATATTTAAACTCGAAATGATCATTAGCAACGATTTTTGATCATTACTTCCCCTTCAGTGGTTAATTTAAAATCTCACTTTCTGCTTCTTTTCACGATTTTCTGAAGCCTCTGGAATGGATACAGGGCATCAATTTTAGACTATTCAGCGCAATATTTAAATTTCATCCTTCATATACGATTTTTCAGGGGTGCTTAAATTATGGAGTTTTCGTGTTTTTTTTTCAAAGAATTTTTTTGGCAACATTGAACATATTTGTAAAGTTAAGTAAATTCTTAGCAAAACAGATGGAGTATACTAACCTTTGGCGATTTAAGACCTGTTTTCCCCACTTATACCTTTTTCAGGGGTTCTCAATCGATACTCCAGCATACAAAAATACAGTATAAATGGTTCAAAAAAATGTGGAAAAAATTAATGATAACCCTCGAGAGTCTAAAATACCTAAAATGTGTCTTTTGTGATGAAATTTTTTTCAGAACATCATTTTCTCTATTTTTACAAATTGATTTTAAATTACGTAAAAAAAAACTGTTTTTCGAGTGACTCTGAAAAATTGTCCGTGGGATATGAAATTAGTAAATGTTAAGCTTAATCATTCAAAATTGACGTACTAAATCCATTTTAAGGAAAGGGGCCTTTTTCGAAAACAAATTTCCTTCATAATTTTTCAGATAATTGTGGAAAAAAATCCTGAAAAGTGGAGTAATGAGGAAAACATTTCGCTAATCATCATTTTGAGTACAAATATGTATAAAAATTCTTGAAGTAAGTTTTGCAAGTTTAAAAATTTGAGTAGTGGCTGACATTTTTACCACAATATCCTTTTGAGGTTTTTTCCCCAACTATTGTGACTCCGATGTTTGTAGATTTCATAAAAAAAGCACAATTCGAGCCACCCTAATATACCACTTCCTTTGCAAGTATTTTCTGTAAGAATTTTAAACATTTTGGACCCCCCCCCCCCCCGAAGATGGAAAATATTGAATTTTGAGCTTTTAAGTACATGTCACTCAGGTCGGAGCGAGGGGAACGGGACAAGAATTTTCTTGAGATGGTCATACTACATATCAAAACTAACATTTTGGGTGAGTTTCATCCTTTCATATTCCAATCGGCGACAGAGCGGATTTCACTATACCCAAATTGAATTTTTCAATTCATAACATTCTACGATAGCATCTTCAAAAATTAAAAATAATTCAACACGCGAAAAAAATAACAATTTGAAAATAAGTAATTTGAAGCGCACAGAAGTGAATAAATTTTTTACGAATTTAGAACCTAAATAATCCGATAAAGTTGTAAAAATACAATTTAGTTTACGTTGAATCCAAAATTTCAATCTTTTTTTCACTAAATAATGTAGAAAAAAAAAAAATTATAATACTAGTCTCAATTTCAAAAAAATTCAGCCAAGTTTACGAAAACCTGCCGAGAATATGATATGAATTTAGGAGAAGTGCGGGGAAAAAAAATTCAAAATTCGTATTTCCATAAATTTTGTCTCTGCTACGAGTGAAAAAAAGGTTAGCTTTTTTCAAATCGAGAAAGACTATATATGTATATATAGGTTAGGTACGTACAATATTTGGCGCGTATATCCTTGATCCTATATCAAGTCGAGTAGGTATATGCAGGTCGTTTAGCGGATGAATCGGAAAATATGAATTTTTTATTACGCTTTTAGATTCGTAGTGTAAAAAATTCCGCTACCTATAACGTAGCGAGAGAGCGTCGTTATTTTAGCTGTGTGATTTTTCAATAAATTTTTTTTCTTCTTCAGACAGGATGATATACCTTATCTTAAAGAATAATACGCACGCATCTCTGTCGACGTAAAGAAGATTATACTACGAGCATCGAGCAAAGAAAATAATAATAAAACGAGAAGAAGGATGCAAAAGCGAACCATTCAACGAGGCTGACACAGGTACAATGTAGAGGAAATGAATCTTATGTTGTGTTTTGTAAAATGCCAAAACATTTCACACCATCGCACAATAGCGGCCGAAAAAACATACAAAGCAGAATAGAACAAGGATTAAATTTTTGATAATGCTAAATCTATACGATAGAAGGTTAAACATTGAAGGAGAGAGTGAGAGGGTAAACAAGGTGGCGGGATGGATGGAAAAAAAACCTCGACAGCGATGCTGTAGGATCAACTCTTATGGCCTAGGTACATATTATGTGTACATAGTACATACATATCTATAGCAATAACAGTGAGAGTATTTTATTCGGTTGTGGATTCAGGAAATATATGTATGCCTCTGGCTTAAAGAAGTCATGCATAGCTGCATACAGAGTGATAACCCGATACAAGGTCATATCGTTGATACATTTAACTACATCAAGTGTGTAACCTGAGCAGCGCACCGTGTGTCTCAGTCTGGTGCTGTCACTCGATAAATCACAACTGTCCGGAGTTGGCTCATTTAGCAACGAGTAGGTATGTGAAAGCGCGTGTCTATGTGTGGGTATGTACCTATGTCTGTCCAAGCCTATGTACTTACATAAGTAAGTACCTAAGCATATAGGATACCTATCTAGTACTACCTACAGCACCTATCTGGCGTGAATTTAATAAAACCAACGTGTAATTCTGACGTAGAGCAGAAGAAGAGGGCGAAAAAAAAAAAATCTTCACCGAGATGATAAATAAATTTAAAAACACGTCCGATGGAGGTACTTTTTTTTTTTTTTTTCATTTGAAATTCTCACCTCGTTCCGCGTACGTAGTAAGTATACAAGGGTGTTCACTTTTCAATATAATAGCGCTATACACTTACAACGAGAGTAGGTACCTACATAGACAAAGAAACGGGGTGGGGCGGGGGGGGGTATGCGGAGGAGGACGCAGATAGAAAGAATCGAACCATCGAAGCACAATCGTTGACAATCGTTTAATGCTAAGAAAATAAATGGTTTCTCAAGTGAAGGCAGATCGCAAAACAAAACCGAAATATTATTTATGGTATCGATGGGAAAGCTCGATACGTTTAAAGGATAAGACAGGCATATACAGTTAACCATCTCGATAAGCTGTTATCCGCAAACTGCTACGGTTGTGCTGTGCTGGGCGTACGATTGTGTCCCATCGTAAATTCGCAGGTAATTTATGTGAAAGGAAGTCATTAATTTGAGAGACCACGAAGAACGGCGGCCAGTAGAAGGGAGGTTTCAACGCAGGTACCTAACTCTATATACGTGGCGTATAGTTCTGATTCTTGTATAGCTACTTGGCTTTGGTATTGCATTTCATTTCAAACAACATCGCGTGCACTATCGCTCTTTATATTATAATGTCATTTACTTTTTAAAACCATTTTACAAACTATCAACTTCTCATGCTTTATATACCGGGTGTTTCGCATTCACCTCCATACCCTTATACCAGCGATGGGTCAACTCGTGAAACTTACACGTATCATGGTTAGCATACCCAAAAAAATCGAAGGGGATAAGATATGTTATTTTTGCCCAAACTTGCCATTCACTTTGAAAATTATTCGAAAAAAAATTAACAGCGATGAAAATTTGCTGTTCGTTCTCAAACATAAAAATCAAGAGTGTTGGTGAAGTCGTTCGTAGAAGATGAAAAAAAATACAAAAAAAAATGACTGAAAATTTGTAATTTTTTTGGGTTTCTTGTGAATAATTTTTGAAAAAGCTGATCTGAGCATATCATTGAAAAGTTTTAAAATGAACGGGAGAGCATTTTAACTCGAAGATCAGGGTGGTAACAGCCTGGGTTGCATTTATACAGAGAAAAAAATATCAATTGAAGAAAAAAATTTTTCAGTAATTTTTACAATCATGATGGTTTTTTTCCTAATCAGCATTGCGGATGGGTAGGGTTCAATGGCGCTAAAAAATCGAGACCCCCCCAAAGGCACATTTAGAGCCTTTACTAAATGTACATACTCAATTTCAACTTCCTAGCTCAATTTGGACGGGAGTTATGCGAGGAACAAACTCAAAAAATCAGAAAAAAATACCAAAAAACCACTTTTTTTAGATGGGAGGAGGCGAAAAAATTTGAAAAGTCGAGATTCCCAAAAAGTACATCTAGGGCCCCTACTTAATGTACATATAAAATTTCAACTTCCTAGCTCAATTTGTGAAGGGACAGGGGAGGAATAACCTTTTTCAGGATCAAAAATGGGGAAACCCCCATATCTCCCTTCTTAATTGACTTAGGAGGTTGATTTTTGGATACGTTATACAACTTTTGATTTTCTATCAGTTGGCTTAAAAAGGGGCAATTTTTGCGTTTTTGACTCCTTAGCACCCCCATCTCCAAATTGGGGCGTAACTAATCCATCGTTGGTCGGTATCGAGCGGAGTAAATGATTTTAATGTTCGGGAAAAAAGATAAAAAAATAAAAATAAATATCTGACATGGCTAAAAATTGTCTTAATGGTCTTCTAAGACTTCAAAACGGATTTTGTTGATATCCTGCTCGACCGCCATTGGATGACAGAGTGTAATAGCCTGTTTTTCGTTGACAATATGACTTAGAAAAAAAATAGTAATATTGAAAATGAATGTGCGATAAGCAAAATGATTACACCAAGAAATGAGGAATATGAGCGAGGAGTTGTAGCAAAAAAAAATAAAGAGTGGGGATTGAGATGGTTAACGAAGTATGACGATATAAATTCGAAAAAATTTAGCTGAAAATTTTCAATTTTCAAGTTTTTTGTGGATAGCATCTGAAAAAGCTGTTATGAGGTCCTCACTAAAATTTTAGCACGCCCCTCCACCCTGGTCTAAGCAGAAATTCTGAAGATTACTTCCCAATAGAGAAAAAAATGTCAAATTTTGAAATTCATCAATTTTTTTTCCAAATGTCCATGATTTTCCGTTTTTCAACATTCAATATACTTTTTTCTCCACACAGTAGCAATCTACAGGATTTCTGCTTAAGCCATGGAAGAGCGAGGGGGATACATTGATACTCATTATAAAAATTTTCAGTGGGGACCTTATGACAGCTCTTCTAGAAATTATCCACAAAAAATTGAAAAAATAAAAAATTTTCCAATTGATTTTTTTATAGTTTATTGTCACAGTTCTTTAACTGCCTAATCCGCACTCTTGATTAAATTTCATCTTATTAATTGATTTAGCTAATTTAATTTTTTTTTAATAAAGATTTTTATTAAATGAGCTTAATAAATTTATATATATGAGTGAGAACGACCTCATGTCAATATTCAGTTATACCTAAATTTGGGGAAGCGGGTGCTGAGGGGCCTAAAACGCAAAACTTGTTCCTTCTTGAACCAATCGATGAAAAATCCAAAGTTGTATAACATATTCAAAAATCAGCCTCCTAGGTTAATTACGAGAGGAGATATGAGTTTTTCTCATTTTCAGCCCTAAATAAGGGCTGTTCCTCCATTCTCTCCGTCAAATTAACCTAGGAAGTTTAAGTTTGGTATGTACATTTGATATGTACCCTATATGTGTCTTTTGGGGGTCTTCACTTTTCAGCCTCATTGCATCCTCACAGCCCAAAAAATGTGTTTTTTTGGTTGGTTTTCTTATTGACATGGATATGCCTTGGGACTGGGGGACGTTTTTTTGAAAAGTGTAACATTTTTGATGTCACGTTTTTGAGTTTTCGATTTCGTGTTAAAATGTTAACGTGGATATATCTGAAAAGTAGGATAGTTTGATAAAACTCATGATGAAAGATGAGTATGGCTGATTTTCGCACTTTATGTTAAAATGTCCAAGTTGGATGAATGTGAAAAGAAATTGATGAGAAGGTAGTGTGCGTTTTTGATGAAGTGACATTTCATCAAAAACATACACCCCGTAAACTATCATAACGTTTTCAGCGTTACATATCCTTGATCTACAATTTTTTCTTTAAAGAGAAAAGTGCCTAAATTTTTTTTCAAGTTTGTTCCTCGCATAACTCCCCTCCAAATTGAGTGAGGAAATTAAAATTTTGTATGTACATTTAGCAGGGACCCTAGGTGAACCTTGTGGTGGTCTCGACTTTTTAACCCCACTGAACTCTGTAATACAATCTTACCAAAATCAGGCTGAAAAAGCGTCACTTTTTTTTCTTTAATTGATATTTTTTCTCCGTATGCATGCAACCCCGAGGGTTACCACCCCAACCATTGAGTTGAAGATGCTCTTCCGTTCCTTTTAAAATTTTTCAATGAGGTGCTCATAATAGCTTTTTTAAAAGTTATTCACAAAAAACTAAGAAAGTTGGAAATTTATAGTCATGTTTTTTTGAATTTATTTCGTCATATTTTACGAACCACTTCACCCGCCTCTTGATTTCTATACCACACATACTCGGGAGTATACACTTAATTTTAAAGCAAACAGTGAATTTTAACCCCTTTAAATTTTCATAGTGAGCAGCATGTTTGGATGAAAATGGAATTTTGAAAATAGCAAATCTCAGCCCTTCGAATTTTCGGTTATGCTAACCATTACACATGTAAGTCTCATGAACTGACCTATCAATAGAATGAAGGTGGTGAGATTAACGCCTAACACCCGGTACATATACTATTGTAATATTTACTCGTCTTGCATTTTACATTCCAGAAGAATGGGATGAAAAAAATTTGTCGACGAAAAAAATAAGCACAAGAGAATCTTACGTATACTCGATTAAGTAAGCGAGCATTAATGAAATTGAAATAAAAAGTACATAACACACCGACAGACGGCGACATTCTTACAATATATCTATACTACATAACATACCTCACCTACTACTTATACTGTACAACAAAACCCAAACATGCATAGGCATAAAACTACCATACAGCCAAGTTTACCGCCGCCGCGTATTATAAACTTTCAACTATCTACAGTTACCCCGTCATTAACCCAATTTGCATAAAGCTAAATTAGAAAAACTTTGAAAAACTTTTACGACCAAGTATGCATAACTTTTACCTATTAAGAAGTATGATTAATATAAATGATGCGCGTTCCTAAATGGCGTGAGTTTTCGTTGAGAGAGAATTTCTCCTTCGGTGTACGACTACGTACGGCTGGCTCCTTCATACTACGTAGGGTACTTATAGCTAGACTATAGGTATAAGGTAGAGAAGGTACTGCTAACTTATTCGCCAGTCGTAGGCACTCGTTTGTAGAAGAAGGTACGAACGAGAGTATTCTAACGTTTACGTCGTAAGAAAAATGAACTAGAAGAAATTTTTCTTCGGCTACAGAAATGAATTTTACGAACGGATAAAAATTACCCGTATTAATCAAGATATCTTTCTCCAAGGTCACCTATTTCGAATACCTAAACCAATTTATCCAATTCTAATGAACTTCGTACTCGACAGTACTTATATTGACGAAATAACACAATTTCATTTGCATTATTTTCTCGAAATAACCATCTTGAAAGTTTTTGGTTGGATGATTTTTGATAAACTTATCATTACGAGCATAACTCAATTTTGACCCAAGGTCCTTTCCAATCATATATATTTAATCCGCGGTCAAATTGGCCTGATTGGCCGAATAGGAGCAATTTTGGTACATATCAAGCAGAGTAAATGATTTTAGTCTTTGGAGTAAACAAATTAAACATTAATACTAATTCTTGTTATTTGGTAATTTTTTCAAAATTTAAACTTAAAATCATAAAATCAACCCGAATAAAGATCAACTAATTTTTCTCGACATTTCGATTTGAAATCTTAAAATCAGTTCAGAGTCAAGCTCAACTGTTGACTGGACACTGATGGCATTTCAACTCAAAATCATTAAATCAATCCAGAGTCAAGGTCAACTGTTTGTGGGTCAGCTTTAAACATCTTCAATTTTCCTCAATATTTCAACTTAAAATCATAAAATCAACCGGGGTCAAGCTCAACTGTTAGCGGGTCAACGGGTGACGACATTTCAACTCAAAATCATAAAATCGATTTAAGGTCAAGGTCCAATGTTTTAAACGAGTGAACTTCAAACAGCTCTAATTTTCCTCAACACTTTAACTTAAAATCATAAAATCAATCGTTCATAAAATAAGTCCACTGATGTCAGATACTTAATTTTTCTCAACATTTCAACTTGAAATCATAAATAATGATGGCGATATTTGGTATCTAAAATATCGAAAAAGGAAATATCGATACCACAAATATCGGAAGTAAAAAATATCGATATTTGGAAAACATTGCTTATGGTGAATATCAAATTTTGTTATTTTACTGAAATTGAGAAACAGTAACAAATACAGTTTAATTTTCAGAACAATCTAGCTTCTTGCAGTTTTGTGTAGAAATTTGGAAATTTTTAAAAACGTCCTCAAATTTTCAGGAAAAAAGTTCAGACCCAAGTAATTTTACATTTTTCAAGTTGTAAAAAGTCGAAAAAAAATCATTCAAAATACCATTATAGGACTGAGAAAAACGTAAAAAATTATCGAATGTCGATATCCAGTAAAAAATATCGATACTTAGGAGCATCGAAAGAAAAAATTTCGATATGATATTCGTTCGATATTTTGGAAAAATATCGATACCTCGATATATCGAATCGGTATCGCCATCACTAATTATAAAATCAATGTTTCATAAAATAAGCCCACTGATGTCATTCCAAGCCATAAAAATCTGTGCACTGATGTCAGTCTAACGATGACGTCACACTATTGACGGTCCACTAATAACATCTCCAATTTTCCTCAACATTTCAACTTGAAATCATATAATCAATCCTTCATAAAATAAGTCCACCGAAGTCATTCCAGACCATAAAAATATGTCCATTGATGGCAGTCAGTCCGATGATGACGTCACACTGTACATGGTCCACTAATCTTATCCAATGATGACGGTCAAATGTTAAGGTGGGACTTTGCGTTGCAAAGGTAGCATATCCGATCTCCAAGGTAGTATTTTTTAGGCAAATAAATTTTTCCATTTTTTCTCGTTTGAGAGCTGATAATGAAAAAAAATTAAGCAAAATACAAAGAATAATGTTAATTTGAAATAATAAAACATTTAAAACAATTTGAAAAGAAGCTCAATCGAAATTTTTGCCGTTTTTGAGAAATTTCTGCCATATCAGTTCCATCAGAAGTTGCTGCAGGATTTCTCAAAGACGACTGAACGAAATTCGATGAATTTTAGGTATTCTGGAGAAAACAGTACCCCTCGACACGTGTACAGAGCCATTTTTTGGGGATTTTTTTCGCCAAGCGAGAAAAGCACTTTTTCCAAATTTCTTCAAGCTCAAATAATTTTAATCTGAAGTAAAAAATTCAAAAAAAGGGCTCTGTACACGTGTCGGTGGGTACTGTTTTCAACAACATATCCAAAATTCATCGAATTCCGTTCAGTCGTTTTCGAGAAATCCTGCACAAACTTTCAATAGATCCAACATGGCTAAAATTTCATAAAAATGTCAAAAATTCCAATTGAGCGTCTTTTCAAACGGATTCAACTGTTCCATCATTTCAAATTAACATTATTCCTTGAAATACACGCAATTATTTTTCATTTGCGACCTCGAAACGAGAAAATTTTGCAAAATTCATTTCTCTTAAAAACTCTACCTTTAATCAAAAAAAAAAGTATGCAATGAAAAAAACAAAAGCGAAACGCGAAGTCCCACTTTAACGATTTTTCCAGATTGCGATGTAAAACATCTTTCGATGATAATATCTGACGCGATCAAAAATGGTCGCATTGGTCTCCAAGGGCCCCAAAACGGGTATCGTGATACTCCCTGGCCCCTCAACCGCCGTATGTCGATAAACTGTAACAGTATGGTTTTTCATTCATAATACGACATAGAAAATCAAGCTAAAAATCACCAAATCAATGTCTGGGTAAGACAGTCGACTGAATTAGAATATTATTTCTCTGGGCAAACATCAATTACATCAATATAATGAGTCTTATAATAAAAGCACCAAAAGTGTACTTGTTCAGATCTTACACTCTTCCCCGAATAATATCACCTTATACATACATGTAGAACCTTATACTAATTTTTAATCCCTCCTTCGCAATAAAAAAAAAAAAAAAAAAAAAAAAAAAAAAAAAAAAAAAAGATTAAAGAAAAAAA
>FIZR01030024.1:0-22601 GCA_900060175.1 Ferrisia virgata
ATCTTACACCCTTCGGTTAATACAGACCCTGACTTGTGGTCATGGTATCCCAGATATCTGGGGACCCTCGCGCCAGTGTCGTAAGAACCTAGGGGTCTAACCAATGTGGTGAGGTCTCCAGATCACGCAGATACCCACATTGGCGGGACACTTAAGTTGAAATACATTACAAAATCACGTGTGCCAAACTGGTTCACGCAATCGTGAAATAATACTTCAAACTGACGCCTAATCTAGTTCAAAAATGAAATTAATATTTAGAATAAAAAGAAACCCCAAAGATAAAAAACTCCCAACCAAATTTTCAAATCAATTTACATGCCAGACTTGTTTTGAAAAAAATTGAAAGATGTCTTGACAAACTATCATTGTCAATAAATTTTGGAAAAAGACTAGAATGAACAAAAAGCATATAGTAATGAAACAGGGATGCAATGGGGATGCAATTTAAACAAAACCAAAATTTAAAAAAGAAGTAAGGGACAATACAGTTTCACACAATTACACAAGGGAACTTAATAAATTAATGAAAATCAACTTATAATTAACCAAACAAGGATTGTTCATAAAAACCAAACACACGATTTGTGTACAAAACATTTATCATATCATGGATGATGACTTATTCAAAACTTTACCTTGAAATAGGTGATATTCAAGTACGCTGAATGCGGCGCACAAACATACTGCATCTGGCTAAGAATTCAATGTTGAAATATAGTGTACAACTGGTTGAGTATTTGCCAAAAGAACGCACATAGGAACACTGTATCCAGGAAAATGTTTTGAATAACATGCTGAGAAACTGTTTACAGAGAATAGCGAACACCCGGATCACAGCAAAAAATTCTTCGTGTTTGTTAACAAGCAGCTATGGAATATTCAATACAGATGGCTTCAATTGACTTTGATACTGGCTACAAAAACACAAGTACATTACATCAAAAAAAAAAAAATATGAATAAATATATCAGAATGGAATAAACTCATGTTTACCTATAGATCCACTAATAATCTGCGAAGTTTTTATTTCATCGGTACGTCCGTCCGGGGTGGTGAAATATCTTCCATGTATTCATTGACAGGCAGCCATCAAAAATTCGAGACAGATTGCTTGATTTGATTTCAATATTGGTAAAGAGTAACTAATATAATTACTTCTGAAACAAATGATTAGCATAAATATGCAACCGAAATATTATTCGTTGAATATTTATATGCATATCAGATGGAATTTACTCCCATTACCTTAAATTTTCGACAAGTGCATCATAAAAATAAGAGTGCATTCAGTTTTCATGACCCAAGAGCAATTTAGTAGTTTCACCAAACAAGCCTTTCATGGGTAAGGCAACCAATACACAGTAGCCACCAAAAAATCTCATTTCTGAAACACGGAACCATATACACTAAAAACATGGTTTGGAGCAATTTAAACAAATTCAAGTTACAAAAATTACAACGTTCGACTTACTCATAAGTTGCCTGTACTTCAGTAGGAATTGATCGGCGATAATGAAATCGTAAACAACGTATGAAATATAAATCCTTAATTCTTTAAAGAAGCTGTTGAGAAAACGATTACAAATTTAGAATAAATTTCTTCAATCAATTACCTCATTGTAAAAAAAAACCAACCACAAGATTTTTCTTATCCTGCAAACTACAATTCAACTAATTTGTAAAGAGTAAGCAGTGAACTTGATGATCTAGCTATATCAGTGTCATTACCGCATTTGAAAATATCGCCATATCTTCACAAACACCGAACTATGCAGTAAAAGCATTTAAAATAATAATTTTGAGATAAATTAAATCACGTTAGTGATAAATTAATTTAAAACATACCAAATTCCATTCAGCTAGAGTATACTTTCTTCTATAATAATGTTGATCAGAACTGATACACAATTTCATCATAATTGCGATACGCCGAAATATATTCCCATAACAGCGACGACATTCGCTAAATTTGATTTCTATGTACTCCGATACTACTTGCATCACTTCCAACAGGTCCATAACCACTTTACAACCTGTGAATTTAAAACAAACAAAACAGTTGAATTAGTCGTGTTGTAATGTGGAACAATTTGGTAACTGCGCAAAACTACAAATTAAAATACGAATGGGAACCAGAAACCGAAAATTTGGATTCTACTAAATAACACGAAAAAGAAGCAAACGCACAAGGGAAAAAATAAATTGAAAAATACCACAAACATTCCAGTTCCATTCGATGATTCAAATGCAAACATGTGACTGAAGATTAGTATACTCAGCGCATTTCTGATTCGGTTTGAACAATATCTGGAAAAATGTTATTCAAAAGAACGCGAAACAGTATAAACAATAAGCTAAATCTACACCATATCTGAAATTAGTGTCTACACACTAAAAATAAAAACCAAAAATTTGGAACGAGTTGAAAAAAACAAGCGAAAAGAACAGATAACGGAAAACACGCATTAAATGCACTATTACTTACTGTAAACACCGGAGTTCCTTTTGATGATCCAAGTGTAAACATTACTGAAGACAGGTTGAAAATTTATAGTCAAGTTGAAATTATGTTTCAGCATTATTATAATCGGAGCAATACAAAACCTGAAAAACAATCATACCATCGATAAGATAAAATATACGCAACTAAACACCAATAAATTAAACCTACGCCGAATCTGAAACCCAATGATTCAGTCTTTCTAAAGTGGTTGAGTAAATTATAAGTGTTTGAGACTAAAAGAAAACAATTAAAATCAAAACTGCCACTATGATGAAAAAGCAAGCATTTCGTACGAAAATTTCATCAGGTCAGACAAATATAAACGTTACAAAAACAGCGAAAAACGTAAATAATTACACGCAAATCGTGATCTTGACTTCGAAAAAACGATTGAAAAAAAGTTGTGTACAACTACAAACACGAATAACAGCAAGTAAAAATGCGACCAATTGAAAAAAGTTTATGCAAAAGAAATTTTACTCAGCCACATGAATTTCTCAAAAAAGAAATTAAATAGTAAACAACGATTTGGTAAACTTACTTTGAATAGGTGAGACACGTTCCAACTTCATTATGTTTTTCTAATCGATTAGATGATAACTTCAGAAGTATGTTTGGTTTTTCCAGTTCGGTCTGCATCGGCGTACAACAAGAGCTTATTTTCATGTGTTCATAATACCAGACATCTGAAAATTAAAAAAATGGTATTGGTAACTCAGCTTCACTAATATTAATGTTAGATAGAATAAGCTCGAAGCTAGAACAAAGAGCTATTACTATTGTACCACGACAGAGTCGTACTATTGTTAATAAACAATTACCTGCTAAACAAGATTTGAAATGAATTGCATTCTAGCACGTCTAGTTTCTAATTAAAAAGTAGCAACTGATGATCGCGATTGACACTGTTGCTAATGTGCATAATTGACAACACTGTATCACAAAGATAAGTAAATTAGTAAAAATGATAAACATTATAACACTATACTACTACGTACTATGAAAAATAAGTTCTGCTTCGAATAGCTAAATGAACTGAAGCACTTGCCAAATATTTCGCGTTGAAAAAACGTAATGTAAAAGTATGCATCCCATACTGATGGTGTGATTGCATTACTCATAAATATTAAAGATTAACACCACAACACTTTAGTTATCTCAACTCAGAAACAGCTAAAGCTATACTGAAACTTGAACGACTGAATTCTATAAAATATCCCCACTCTTTCTTTGACACAACACCTGTGACCATATACTCAAAGGCATTGTATTGCCTTATCTCGATCTCGTTTCAGAATTTGATTTTATCATCGACCACCTGTCTGGTCCCAAAGAAACATAATGCCATTATACTCACACCTGCGATATTTCAAATTTATTGCCCTAAACCTTCGATCCAGGTATAAATATTTAAGAATAAATTCATCAGCCAGTCTATAGTTGATTGATAGCCTTTTTCAATTTACGGCAGGTGTAAATATTAAAGAATGGATTTCAGTCTATTGTTGAAGAGTAATCAAAACCACATTTTGAATTCGCTACATTTGCCTGAAACCTTGTTCTACTGTTGAATTTCATAAATTCCAAATTTATTGCCCTAGTATTCTTTACTTCAATAGCATTGGTAAAATGGAATATTGCGACAAAGATTAATGATGAGGAATAAATAATTACAAACGAAATATTAATACGAAATAAGAACACCCTCTGCTACAAGTCAAAAGCATTCACATAATTATGCATATAGGTAAAGAACATTCAATCGTCATTAATTGTATTAAAGCTAATTGATAACTATATTGAATTTTTCATCCTTAGCAATTGATCTGCAAAAATGGTAATCACTCTATTCAAAGCTAAACACTTGAACAAATTTGTACAGTGACATGTATCATAGAAATAATTAAATGCAACATAACATATGCATAACATACTTATGGAAGTTCTTTAGACAACACGCTCACACGACATAAAAAATTATTCGATTTTTTTTTTTTGGTAAAATGAGAGTAATTTGAAATTTTGATAAATTTATACTATGCTCTGAAGCAACAATACTTATCATTTTAAGGTAAGGCAAATTATCGTTTTTTTTTTCGTTTACACTCCATCTCAATGAGTACTTTATACAGTATTCTCCTCAAAAAAATAAGTAAGTACGAATGTGAAAATTGTAGTTGTTTTTTAATTGAAGTATTTGGTACTGAAACTAGAGAATGTACACTGAAGGACTAAACTAATTAACTATTGGCCTGGGATTGGCCAGTTATGGTGGATTACAGACTCGATTCGCATTTTGAATATCTCTCAACCACAGACCATAGTTTGACAAATAAGAAAATCAAAGAAAAAATAATTATCAAAACAATGTCACGAATAAATTTTTCAATCGCAAAAAAAATAAATTTACAATTTAATCAAATACGAGACAATCGGACAATTAGAAAATAATATAGAGAGCGCTGAGATGGAGAGGTTTTAGGTGGTTTCTGTTTTTTTTTGGTGCGCATGCGCACAAAGTGTACATTTCATGTTATCATGTTTCATTTCAAAATCAACATGTAAATAAAAATTTATTATGCTGATTGATATTTTCACTTTTTTCGATACTCGGCGCATATTACTGTCTCGTTTAATTGTACAGTTGTTATGTATAATACATTTTTATGTGATCACTGCGGTGCAAAAATAGCCAGAAAAGACAACTTAGTACGTCATGTTATCAATCGTCATTTAAATTTATCCAAAAAAAGACGTGGATCAAACTCAGACTTCAAGATATCATGCATGTCTTGCAATTACATCTTTAGCGATAGAAACGAATACATTCGTCATGTAATTACTGTTCATGATACTGAAATAAAGATCGAAAATTTGAGCTTCAATTCTGTAAGTGGTAAGTTGGAGAAATCGTGGGTTGTCATACGAATTGCATTTTTCTATAGATGTTGCTTTTGATACCAGAGTCCCGTTTAATTTTACAGAATTCGTCAGTTGGAAAATTAATGTAGAACATGAAAATTTATGTCGTTACGTGCAAAAAGGAGGAATCCAGAAATTAAAAAAAACCACCAAGAAATATTTCTATTGCCACCGAGATGGGCCTGTTCGTTTTAGAGCTCCTAAACCTCGTAAACGTCAACTTAAACAACAAGGATCGAATAAAATTGGTCACGTTTGTACGTCGAGAATAGTTTATACAGAATCTACATCGGGTACTATTAATGTCGAATTCGTGAGTACTCATTATGGTCACGATGATAACACAGAACGATTGAATCTAACGAACAAGGAACAAATACGAATTAACGGTATGTACATCTCAATAGCTGTAATTAATTACGTACCATTAACGCTTCGCAATAGTTGTATATTTCTTTGGTATTTGATATTTTCAGAAAAAATTGAAGCCGGCGTAGCTTTCGATACTATTTTAGATACAATATATGACGATATCAACGAAATGTATTGCCCTGCCACTCTCACAGACAAACAAGATCCGAAAAAAATAATGCGTGATTTTGATTTGAATCCTTGGAAAAGTCACATGTGCGATGCAATCAGCGTAGATTTATGGTATCGTAAAGTCAGTACCATTGAAGAGACTTCTATGAATCCGATTATATTTTATAAAAAACAAAGCGAGAGCTTTCCAGACGACCGATTGCATAGCGACGATACAATACTCATTATATCGAACCAATTTCAAAGAAAAATGCTACGAAACTTCGGTGGTAACGTTGTTTGCACAGATACGATCCACAGTCGCAATCAATATGACTTTTATTTATCTGCGCTTGTTGTGGTTGACGAATATGGTGTACCGATACCAGCAGCATACTGCTTGTCGAATAAAAAAAATGTCGATGTGTTTTCAGTGTTCTATGAAAAAATTAAACTCGTCGTTGATACAGTTAGTCCTAAAGTATTCATGAGCGGCGATGATCAGAGTTCCTACAACGCGTGGAACGACGTAATGGGTCCTGTACAGAGTAGATTTATATGTGGTTGGCATGTAGATAAATCTTGGCGAGAAAATATATGTTCTAAGATTTGCAAAAAAGAAAAGCGTGCAGTCGTATACAAAGGATTACGAATGTTACTTCAAGAAGTAAATATCGATTCGTTTTGCACTTCAATGAAGCGCTTTTTACAACAAACGTTGACCGACACAGATACCAAAACGTTTGGAGAATATTTTTCAACGTATTACGAAAAACGAGCTGCTTGTTGGGCTTATTCGTACAGAAAAAATTATGCTATAAATACGAACATGCGATTAGAAACAGTATACAGGTTTATGGAATATTTTTATCTCAATGGGAAGAAAATCGAACGTCTAGACAAATGTATCGATGCGTTAATGAAATATACTCGTAATTGCCTTTTTCGTCGTCTAAGACGGAAAGGAAAACTTCCTCCACCAGCGCAACTCAGAAATATTCAACTCAGCCATGAAAAAGCCTTAAGTAGCAAATGGAATGCGAATGTTACTCCTGATGAAATCATTCCCAATGTATGGTATGTTCGTTCTTTCGTAAATGAAAAAGTTCACTATACGGTTGAAATGGTGCTTGAAAGTGTAAAAATATGCAACGATTATTGTCCGGCGATTTGCAAACAATGCTCTTCGAAAATTTGTATTCATACTTTTTCCTGCGAGTGTGTAGACCATTTAATTAAAAATGATATCTGTAAACATATACACGCGGTAGTTTTATTCCTAGATAATACAATAGAGCAATGTAATCCTGATGTACTTCAAGAAAATATTCAAGAAGTGGAGATTTCTGTTTTGCATGTAGAACCGTACATTGAAATGAATTTATTTACTAGTCAAAATGAAGATCACATTAAAGAATTTCATACGAAGACTATGATGATTCTGGAATACCTTGAAAATCCGAATTTAATACCATGCACCAGTGAAGAAGCTTTAGAACTACGTAGAAATTTTGATACTATTTTAAACGTATTGATGTCTAAAATTCCAAAATGATGTTAAGTTGTTGTTGTTGTTTTAATGTTTTATAATGATTTAAACGAATTAAAGTTACTATTTTTTGTATGTTTTCAAAACGACGACTGTGTTATTGATTAGTACTCGAATTACCAATATTTTTTTCATAAACTGTGGTTGATTTCATTTTTTTTTTTTTTTTTTTTTTTTTTTTTTTTTTTTTGAATAAATAAACAAAATATGATTACTGTTTTCTTCTCAATGAAATTTAATGCCCGTTGAAGAAATTTGAAGAGTAATTTGTATATCCAATAATCATCTGTTTAGTTCAAGAGTTCAGCTATGAAGTACTTATGGAGCGGATTGAAATTTGAGAATTGTTCCAAAAGTTGGGATACGCAGAGATTTATTTTACAGTGAATAGTTCAAATTCCAAAAAGGCACATCTTCAACCAGTACTCAAACTTGGAAGGGATACGAAGAGCCAACTCGAATAACGGTCAAAACCACCCAGAAACCATTTATTTCAGACAAAGTATCTACAAGAGTGAATTGAATTTTGCTTTTTTTGGAAATCTTCAACCAGTGAAGGTACATAATACTTTCGAAAAAACTGACCCAAAGTATGAAAAAAATTTGTTAAAAATCATTGAAAATTGGATAAAAACTCAACAAAAATGGGTAAAAATGACAAACATTAGTTACAAATCATGTAGAAAAATAGATGAAAATTGATCAAAAGTCACGAAAAAATAATGAAAATCGACTGAAAATTAGGTGAAAATGTAACGAAATTGGTTGAAAAGTGGAAAGACGAGATGAAAAATTACGAAAAAAATGTTTATAACTTCTCCACTATTTTGGTTTCAACATACAGAATTATTTTGAAAAATGGCCCCAGCATTTACCGATGGAATAAAGCATTTACGGTAGTACCTTTAGAGGCAAATTTTTTTGGAAACAATGCCTTTGGATTCAGAAAAATGATCAGTATCGTCGTTTATCGCAGTTCGCTTCTCTTTTCTTTCTAAACCGACTCTAAACTTCCACTAAAAAACGGCGTACCACCGAAAATCACAGGTATTAGGCCTGAAAAGTCCTCCATAAGCTTTTACTTTTTTGTTCATCCCCCCTCCCCAAAACTAAAAATCATTTACTTAGCTTGATGTCGACCAAAATCGATCAAACTTGGGAAATGGGCTACGATTGGCGGCCGATTTGATATTCTAGAGTGAGTATAACTTCGGGTTGAAATTCAGTTATGCCCAAACTTGGGGTAGGAGGTGCAGAGAGGCTAAAAACGCAAAAATTCCAAAAATTAGCCTTCCATGTTAATTAAGAAAAAACATATGAGAACTTTTTCCCTTTTTAGCCTGATTTTCCATGTCATATTGCCAATGAAAAGAAGGCTATTACAGTCTATCGACCAACGTCGGATGAGGAGGAGGGATATCAACAAAATCCGTTTTGGGGTCCTAGAAGACCATTAAAACAATTTTTAGCTATGTCAAATAGTTATTTTTATCCCTTCCCCACCACCATCAAACATAAAAATAATTTACTCCGCCGGATACCCACCAAAATCGCTCCAATTCGGTCAGTCAGTTCAGTTTGGCGGCACATTAGATATATATGAGTGGGGATGACTTATGGTCAGAATTCAGTTCTGCCCCATTTTGGGTAGGGGGTACTGAAGGGGTCAAAAACGCAAAAATAGTCCCTTTTCGAGCCAATTGATAGAGAACCAAAAGTTGTATAACATATCAAAAAATCAACCTCCCGAGTCAATTAGGAGGGGAGATATGGGGATTTTCCCCCTCTTTGACCCTGAAAAAAGGGTGTTCCTGTCCTATCGCCTCACCAAATTGAGCTAGGAAGTTGAAATTTCGTACGTACATGCAGTTGAAGCCCTAGATGTGCTTTTTAAGTGTTTTGACTTTTTAGTTTCATTGCACCCCCTCACCGTCCCAAACAAGTGGTTTTTTGATCGTTTTTTTTTCATTTTTCTCATTTTTTAAGTTTGTTCCTCACATAACTCCCGTCCAAATTCAGCTAGAAAAGTTGAAATTAGGTATGCACGTTTAGTAGAGGCCCTAGAAGTGCCTTTTGGGGGTCTCGACTTTTCAGCTCCCCCCCTGTAGTTTTTTGATCGGGTTTTTTCATTTTTCTCATTTTTTGAGTGTTTCTAACATAACTCCTCTTAAATTTCAGCTAGGAAGTTGAAATTAGGTACGCAAATTTAGTAGAAGCTCTAGATGTGCCTTTTGGGGGTCTCAACTCTTCAGCCCCATTTGACCCCCTTATAGGCCCAAATATGTGGTTTTTTTTTCATTTTTCTAATTTTTAGAGTTTTTTCCTCGCATAACTCCCCTCTAAATTGAGCTAAGAAGTTGAAATTAGGCAAGTCCCGTCTGTAGGGACCCTTCATGTGCCTTTTGGAAGTTTCCACTTTTTAGCCCCATTGAATCCATCCTGCCCGCAATGATCTGTCATGAAAATTTGGCTGAAAGAGCATTGTGATGTGGAAGATGTTTTTTTTTCGATCTTGAGAAAGGGCTGTTCCTCCGCTATTTCCCCTCTAAATAGAGCTAGAAGTTGAAATTCGGTGTGTACATTTAATAGAGGCCCGAGATGTACCGTTGAGGGGGGGAGGGGGGTCAGCATTTCAGCCTCATTTTACTCACTCGCAGCTCTAAAAATGTAGTTTTTTAGTCGGTTTTCCTCATTTTTTCAGTTTGTTCTTCACATCACTTCCTACTCAAATTGAGCTAGGAAGCTGAAATTTGATATGCAGTTTTAGAGTCAGGGTGCTACATGTGCCTAATGGTGGTGTCGATCGTCTAGCTGCACTGCATCCCCTATCCCCACCACTGATTAGGGATCCTTAAGCGATGTTTTTCTTTTTAATTTTTAGTACTATCCAGAAAATGATGGTGTTATTGGTTATTATTTGATGAATTTTTCTTGGTTATTGTTGTTTATTGAAACATTTTTCAATTATGTCCTATTATTACCCACGTAGTTCTTTTATACAATAAAACAGGTTAGCTTGATCATTATAAAATTATGCTACGGTTATAACCGATAAGCTGATTTTTGAAAAGCCTCCGGTAAATTTAACCGGTTAATCGAGCTCCGCCAACACCACCAGTATCTTGCTATCTGGTGACGAATTGGAGGCGCGAAAAATAAATAATGGGATGAAAGTAGTATCCTTGTATATTTCGAAAAATTCAAAAAGTACAGCATGTTCAACATAAATTCTCTTACATTCCGGCTTTTGAGCAATTTAGGAGGCAAGACAGCTGATCAAAAATTTGTTGCAGCTTATTGTAACTTGTGCCAATTCTAAATAATTGCTTTTCATGTAAAATATAAAATACATTTTCAAATGCAATTAAAAATGCAAGGATGAATATAGGTAGAGGTATAACCCACCTAATTAAAGTACATTATTTTATGTATCATATAATCTGTAGATTTCACAAACCTAATCAAAAAAAAAAAAAAAAAAATCAATTACGAAACTACCTACAATATGCATTCAAAAAATAACGATGATTAGCTAATTTAACACTAATGGGTATTGGCTCATTGCATATTTTTCAGTATTTTATACTATTTTAAGTACATACATTACACGCAGCCATTTCAAAAATTTATATTATGCTCAAGTAGTCGCTAGCTGGAGTATCAAGTTCTTAGCAGTAGCGTAGAAATACTGTGAATATAGTTGTAGAAAGTGTGTAGGTATTCGATGGCGATGAAAATTGTATTTTTAGCCACATTTCTAATATTTATATCCACAATTCACCGTGCACCACCAGTTGAAAGCATTGCAGAATGGCCAAGATCGGATAATTTAAAGTAAATTTTAACCTCGCTTTTCTAATTATTTACACCTATTTACTGTTTTATTATCAACAGGAATAATTATGCTTTTCTAATAATTTCTCTTCTTCCTTTTTTTGACAGAATTTTCTTCAGCCCTACCTCTGGACCTGTTTTGGAGGGAGATAGTACACCTGGAGTATATTGCCTGTGTCCAGGTCCCACTTGCACAGTACCTCCGACAACCCTACAAGCTACTTATAACGAATTGAAAGCATGTCCATCAAACAACGTAACTCAGCTTGGAGCAAAATTCAGTTGCACCGAAGACCCGTCAAAGCCATGCGACTGTTATTTTTGGGATTTCAATAAACCTCCTTACCAGTGCAATACGACAAGATCAGAATGCTTCCCTTCAGGATTGCCTACAAAAAGACATCTGCGAAAAAAAAATCGACATCACAAATCTAAAAAATCATCTCGTAAACATCGTTGAAATTTTTAAAACCTACACAATGAATACCTGCGCTTTTAAACGAGAATAATAAATTTATAATACAGGTGCTTAAATATTGTTTTATTTTAATAATCGAGTGTTTGAGAAAAAAAATAGTAGATCAAAGAATTACTATCTCAACGTGAGGATTAAAGGCTTTGAAAATACGTAGTTTCGAAATAGGCCAGTCATTTTAGCATATTTTTGTATATCAAACCTGAGAAAAATTTGGTGAAAAGCTGAATTTCAGATTGTCCTCAACTAACATATAGGTACTTAAAATAGGTTTTTATTCATTGCCTACACACAATTTTCAAAAATGGGAGAAGTGAAGGAGGTAAGGGCGTGGAAAATTTAGCTGAGAAGTCATCACACTTGGAGATAGCACACATTGAACTAAATTCCACTTGATAAGGATTGTAAATTTTACACTACTGTAATCACCGAAATACAATTTTTGAAAAAATCAACCACAAGCGTCGTACAGAAATTTAAGTGTGGAAAATTTTTAGACTGAACATTTTTACTTTCGACCCCTGTTTTCGAATGTATAGTCGGAAAATTTGTATTCTAAGTGATTTTTCACTCCTTAAAAGAAAATTATACATAAATCACGTGAATTTCAACTTCCTTCCAATTTGTTTTACGGAGTGTCTTAATAAAATTTGTTGAGCAAAAAGCTTGACTTGGCTTGACCTTTTTGAATGACTTGCTATAGAAAAAAAAAAACATCGCTTTGCGATGCTTTCTCAGCCTGATTTTCGTGATATATTAAAATCATGAAAATTGAAAAAAAGTATCGAAGATTGGAAGGATCCAATGGGGTTAAAAAGTCGAAACCCCCAAAAGGCAAATCCAGGGTCCTTACTAAATGTACATACCTAATTCCAACTTCCCAGCGCAATTTTGAGGGGAGTTATGCGAGGAATATCCATTAGAAATCAGAAAAAAACGACCAAAAAATCACAAATTTAAAACTGTGAGGAATGGGGCTGAAAAATTGAGACCCCCAAAAGGCACATTCAAGGCCCCTACAAAATGTATATATTTAATTTCAAGTTCTTAGCACAACATTGAGGAGAGTTATGCAAGGAATAAACTCAAAAAACTCAAAACCTGACTGAAAAACCATATTTCCGGGGCTGTGAGGAGGTGCAATGGGACTGGAAAGTCGAGACCCCCAAAAGGCACATCTGAGGCTTCTACTAAATGTACATGCCAAATTTCAAGTTCCTAGCTCAATTTGATGGCGAGATAGGGGAGTAACAGCCCTTTTCCAAAGTCAAAAAGGGGGAGAACCCCCATATCTCCCTTTCTAATTGACCTAGGAGGTTGATTTTTGGATATGTTTTACAAATTTGGATTCTCTATCGATTAATTCAAAAAGTGACTATTTTTGCATTTTTGGCCCTTCAGCACCCCCTCCCCGAAAATGGGGCAAAACTGAATTTTGACCCAAGGTCATCCTCTTTCATATATATCTCATCCGACGCCAAACTGAGTCGATTGACAGAATTGAAGCGATTTTGGTCAGCATCAAGCAGAGTAAATGATTTTAATGTTGTGGGGGAAAAACATAAAAATAAAAATCTTACATGTCCACAAATTGTCTTAATGGTCTTCTAGGACCCCAAAATGGATTTTGATGGTATTCCTACACCCCTCCCCCAGCCTGGTTTTCATTTACAAAATGACATAGTGAATCAGGCTAAAAATACGCGCTAGATAATTTTCTTCAGCAGTAGTAGGGGCACAGGCAGATATTGAAATGAAAATCTACACCCCCGAAAAGGCACATACCAAATTTCAACTTTCTAGCTTGATTTGAGGGGGACATGTGCGTGGGACGAAGTTAAAATACAAGAAAACTCACCCAAAAAATCACTTCTTCTGGCGATGTGAGGGAGTGCAATGAACCCCCAAAAAAGCACATCTTTTCAAGCTCCTAGCTCGATTTGTAGGGGACGTGAAAAACTCGCTTTTTCAAGGGGAGGGGGTGCGATGGCGTAGAAAAAGTGAACCTCTCTAAAAGGTATATCTACGACCCCTACTAAATTTACATGATAAATTTCAACCTCCTAGCTCGATTTGGAGAGGAAATATGCGAGGGGCAAACTCAAAAAATAAGAAAAACTGATCAAAAAACCACTTTTTAGAAGCTGTGAGGGTTGCAAGAGACTGGAAGGGTCTATGATGAATCTGAAAAATTGAATCTTCCAAAAAGCATATCTGTGGCTCCTTACCAAGTTTGCTTACCAAATTTCAATTTCCTAGCTCAATTAGGAGGCGAGGTGGGAAGAAAAAGCTTGTTCTCAAAGTCAAAAAAGGTGACCCTTCTCCCAATGTTTTCTTTCCTAATTGATCTGGCTGGCTGAATTTTAAATATATTATACAACTATTGGTTCTCTATCAATTGGCATAAAAAGGTACAATTTTTGCGATTTTGGTCTCCCAACATGTCCTCCTCAAAATTTGGGCAACGCAGAATTTTGACCAAAGACCACCCCCACTCGGAAATAAGCAATCTGCCATCAATTCAAGCCTACTGTCCGATTTTGACCGATTTTGGTCGACACTGAGCGGAGCAAAAATGAAAATAAATATTTGACATAGCCAAAAATGGTCTTAATGGTGTTCTAGGATCTCAAAACGAACTTTGAAAATATTCCCCCCCCCCATCCACTGTAGGTCGATATTCTGTAATGGTCTCGTTTTTATTGATAATATGAGTCGCTTCTTTTCCACGATTAATTAAGGATAGATGGAAGTTTTTTTTTGGATTTCTGAAGAAAAAGCTTGACTTTTTTGGGCAAATTAGATTAAAACACCGGTCAGAAATCTTGACTTTTCAGCACCTAAGTGATCGTTTTGAATAAAGTTTCATTCATCAGCAACAGCTTGACTTATCATCCTGTTTTAGGTTCGATACAAGAATCCGCTAAAATAGGGTGGTATTAATTAAAGTACTGTTAGAGGGGGGAGGGTCGAGCTCTCAACTTTCAATCTTCCAACCCACACATATATAAATAGTAGATCGCCATAGAGGATTCGAGAAACAGAAATTTGGTATGTATAAAATAAGAGAGCGAAGGTATAAATAAAAATATAGAGTGAGGGGGGAGGGAGGTGTCAGAATCAGTCAAACAGGTTGTACTCTGAACCAACTAACCTAAAGCAAATCAATTTTTTCATTTGACCACATCAAGGGATACCGTACCAAGTCTACAAGTTGAGACAATCGAACTTCGTGATGATGAACGGTTATCAAAAAATCCCTAAGCTAAAGGACAAGAACCTGTAGGCCTCGAGAACCCTGTACTCAGAATAACACCTATGGCATATTTTTCAGCTCAATTTTTCGACGCCCTGGCGTAACATGGCTTGTCTTACTTTCAATGGCTTTGTCGTACAACTGAAATCGGTCATACTTGGAAAAAAAATTCCTTATTGTCAGAAATTAGAATGAAATCTTTTGCGAAATACCAACGTTCTTAATTTACGTACGTTCTATAAAATAATATTTTTATTTAGGAATTATTATTATTATGATTAAATTTATCAAGGCTAAAAGGAGATTAATACACGGCTAATTGGTTACATACGTAACAGTATTAGTGGTTTTATCAAGCGTCCGACAATTTTCTTTTTCATTTTGCAAATGCATTAATTATTGGTGTACACGCTGAAGTGTAATATCCGAAACAGTATTTGTTGATTTTTTGTCAGTTTTGTAACACATGATGAAGCTTGTGGCGAGTTTACTAATTTTTTCAAGTATATTATACAAGATTCCCAGCGATGCACAGAAGATACCAATACCAGAAGGGAAATTGTAAGTACGTACTGCGCAGGCTCATTCCGGGTCAAAACGACCCAAAAAGTTACTCGGGTCTTTCGATTTCACTGAAAATATTTTTACGAGCTACTTTCAGTGGTGTAGTGAAAACAATCACCGTTATTTCGACCCTAACATTTCATGGGGTTAGTGAGGGGAGGGGAGGACGGGTGCCCCTTTCAATTTTCTAATAATAGCGATTTTTTTTTGTCAAATAGCTCAACTTTGAAGGCACATATTTCAAAACTGACTGGACTGGGGATAAATTTGGTTGCCCAGTTTTGTTGGTAATTCAATAAAGATTTAAAATGGGTTCAACTGTTCATAATGAGTATAAAAGTTGAAAGCTACCATTTAGAGATGTGAAAAAATTACTACGAATGGAACTTTTTTTGCTAATTTTAAGTAGTAAATTTCCAAAATAGGATCTCAACACTCCTGTGGGTACAGAGGTTCTTCATTTTGGTCAAAATTCCAAAAAAATGGTGGAAGTAAAGTGACATATGGATTTCTATTAATTTGGAACACGCTAAGTTTGATTATCGGCTTATTTTTTTAACTGTCCTCATTAAACGCCCCCCCCCCCACCAGCCACCTCAATATGGTCGAAAAACAAAAAAAAATTGAAAAAAACGAATTGGCATATCGATTGTTACGAACTTGAGGTCGCTAAGCATGAATATTCAGTTATTTTTTTGGTCCTTCCCCCGAGTGCCCCCCTAAACTATTGAAATAGAAAAATACAGAAAAATGATTAAAATGACGTATAACATATCGATTGTTACTAATTCGGCACCGCTGAAATCGAATATCAACTTACTTTCTTGATTCGACCCCATCGTGCTTCAAACTGATCTTTAAATTACCAATAAATTGAAAAATGTGAGTACGGAAGAGTCAGATTGAGAAAGTAAGTTGATATTCGATTTCAGCGGTGCCGAATTAGTAACAATCGATATGTTACACGTCATTTTAATTATTTTTTAGTATTTTTCCATTTTTCAAGTAGCTAGGAGGGGAACTCGGAAGACGTGCTCAAAAAATGAGTGAATATTCATACTTATAGCGAACTCAAGTTCGTAACAATCGATATGCCAAATCGTTTCTTTAATTTTTTTGAATTTTGAATACTGAGGAGGTTAGTGGAAGTGTTTAAGGAGGTCCCGAATGAAAAAAAATTACACACTTTTCCTTTTCAGAGAAAAAGTTCTAGATCATGGATATGTAACATATGCATGTCAACATTTCAACATTAAGTGCAAAAATAATACATAATCATCTTTCGTCGCGAGTTTTGGATCAAAAACTTCAAATTAAAAACGTTTACTCTTCTCTTCTATCTATTTTGACATTTTGTTTTATTATTACCAAATAAAATGAAAATTACACAATCATTTACCATCACAAGTTTTTGATCAAAAACTTCAAAACATAAAATCAAGATCGTAGCATCAAAAATGTCACATCTAAAACGTAAAGTATCTTTCAAGTATATTTAAAATTTATTATTTTTTAATTTTTTTAATTTTCTATTTTTCTATTTTATTATTTTTTAATTTTTTCATTATTAAATTTTTTTATTGTTTTTATTTCAACTTTTCTCAATTTATAATTTTTGGAATTAGTCATATTCATTTCAACATTTTAACAAAAATTTAAAAATCGTTCATTTAATTTTTTTTCAATTTTTTTATTTTTCAAATTTTGTTTTTTTTTTCATTTTTTATTTTTCCATTTTTCAATTTTTTATTCTTTTACTTTTTAATTTTTTTAATTTTTTATTTTTCTATTGTTTTAATTTTTTAATTTTTTTAGCATTTTTATTTCAACTTTTTTCAGTTTACAATTTTTTGACTTATGCGTATTCATTGAAACATTTTAACACAAAGTCCAAAAATCTTCCATTAAAAATTTGTTTTTCAATATTTTTATTTTCCAAATTTTGTTTTTTTTTATTTTTTAATTTTTCAGTTCTTAATTTTTTTACTTTTTAATTTTTTTACTTTTTAATTTTTTTAATTTTCTATTTTTCTATTGTTTTAATTTTTTAATTTTCTATTTTTCTATTGTTCCCATTTTTTAAATTTTTTCATTATTTGATTTTTTTAATATTTGTATTTCAACTTTTTTCAATTTACAATTTTTTGACTTATTTTTAACATCAAGTCCACATATCTTCCATTAAAATTTTTTTTCAATTTTTTAATTTTTCAAATTTTGTAATTTTTTATTTTAAATTTCTTCCAGTTTTTTTAATTTTTTTAATTTTTCCATTTTTTTTATTGTTTTTAATTTTTAATTTTTTTTATTATTTGATTTTTTAATATTTTAATTTCGACTCGTTTCAATTTACAATTTTTTGACTTAGACATATCCATGTCAACATTTCAACATCAAGTCCAAAAATCATCCAAATCTGAAGCAGTGTTCTCAACCTTGAAATTTAACGTCGAATTCCCATTTTCAACACTAAAATGTTATACTTCTAAAAATAAAATTTTATTCTTTGGAATTATTAGGGAATTCTCAGGCAAAAATTATTGTGGTTGGTAACACTGCAAAAACGTTACATCGAAAACGTAACGCATTCAGAAACTGACCCCCAGCTCAAACGCATATCCATGCCAGTAAGCCAATAATCAAAAACTCAGCGTACTCAAATTAGTAGAAATCCATATGTCACTTCGCTTTTACCATTTTTTTGAATTTCGACCAAAATGAAGAATCTCCATGCACCCTCTTCCCCCCCCCCCCGTGTTGAGATCCCATTATAGAAATTTAATTGGTTAAAATTAGCATAAGAAATTCTATTTGTCGTAATTTAAACCTCTACATTCATCATAAAAAGTTGAGCTTTCATTTTAAAACTTCAAATTTGAGTTTTAAAAATTGTTAACATAAATTTTGAATCTCTGATTTATCCCAAGTCCAAACAATCTTGAAATATGAACCTTTAAAGTTGAGATGTTCACTCCCTACCGCTACGAAAGGTTAAGGCCGAAATGGCGGTGATTTTTTCACTAGATCACCGGAAAGAACTTGTAAAAAAAAAAATGTTGAGCGAAATCCAAAGACCCAGAGTTTCTTTTTTGGCCATTTTGATGTGGAATGAAACCGTGATAAATATGTGTACAATCAATACGTACATTGAGTAACAGTTTTAAGTAAAGTCACTCATTAACTTGACACTCGGCCATATTTCTAATTTCTTTTTACTTTATGATTATTATTTTTTTTTCCAAATTAGATTGGTACAACACAGTCTTGTTCAAGCGGAATGCTTATGCGATTACTCATGCAGATGGGAAGATGTAGCACATTCTTTATCAAGATTCAGTGCCAGAGGGTGCAACTATGCAAATATATATATTAACTGCCAATGTAAAGATCCAGTATCAAATACATTTGGTAAATGTAATTGTTACTATCCGAAACAAAATTACTTCTGCGATTTGAATAAGTGTTTAAGTATATCTGGCATTTACGACCATTGGGATACAGACAATGAAACCATGCTTCCGACAGCAGATACAAGACCTTGTACTCGGTAATCTGAATCTAATAATAAATTAACCTACTTGTATACCCTTATACATTGTGCAATAATAATACAAAACATTGCTAAAAAGATTGTCAACCATAATTTAATAGTCTATAATAATTTTCCTTCGAAAGCATACCTTCTATACCAATTGAATATTAAGGGGTCCTACATATGCTTTTCGGTAGTTTCAACTTTTCAGCCTCATTGCACCCACTCACACACAACACTAACTAAAACCATTTACTCTGCTCGATACTCGCCAAAATCGCCTCAATTTGGTCAATCGGCTCAGTTTGACGGCAGATTAGATATATATAATATATACATATGAGTGGGGATGACCTTGGGTCAAAATTCAAATACGCCTAAATTTGGGGGAAGGGGTGCTGCATGGTCAAAAACGCTAAATGTATTTCTATTTAAGCTGATCGATAAAGGATCCAATGTTGTATAACATATCCAAAAATTAACCTCTTAGGTCAATTAGGAGGGGAGATATGAGGGGTTTCCCCTTTTCGACCTTGGAAAAGAGCTGTTCCTCGCATAACTTCCCTTCAAATTGAGCTAGAAAGTTGAAATTTTTTATAGACATTTAGTAGGGACTCTAGATATGCTTTTTGGGGGGTTCGACTTTTTAGTTCCATTGAAACCTTTCTCTTCTCAATACTGACTAGAGAGGCGATGCTTTTTTTCATAAAAACACTAAACCTAATCATCCAACATATTCCAACCGTTGATGGTTCATATTTGCCAACACTTGATCATTATGAGTTGGTGGTCAGTAGTGGACTGTCAAGAGTTGACCAACAATAGTAGACCATCAACATCCGCACCAATCAGATTTGAACTGTTGAGGGTTGACCGTCAATAGTGTACCATCAAGGTCCGGACTGCCAACATCTTGAACGTCACTTTGAATGTTAAGAAAAAAATTCTAAGCAAATTTTCAAAATTCTTCATATTATCGCTGGTCCGGTTCCAGCAAAAGTCCAAATTTCATCTGAAATGGCGTAACTTTAAAACAATTTTTGATTTCTTTTCAACGTTAAGAATTTTGAAGATTGCTTGGCATTTTTTTCATAACATTCAACTTTTTTGCCCAAGAAATGCTGTTCAGAGTTGAAGAAGTGTTGAAAGCCTTCAATAAATATAATTTAGCGTGCCGTCCGTCAAAGTGTATTTTTGCTACGACTACAATAGAATTTCTTGGTTACGAAATATCTCGCGGCAAAATACGTCCTTCGAAAATAAAAACTATGGCGATTATTGAGTTTCCTGAGCCACAAAATGTGCATGAAATACGGCGCTTCATTGGCCTGTCCGGGTTTTTTCGTAGATTTTTAAAAAACTTTGCGATTCGTATTGCGCCTTCAACTGATTTAACCAAGAAAAATGTAAAATTTGAGTGGACCCAAACTCAACAGGATGCATTTACGGATATACACTCCGCGTTGAGTCAGCGACCTGTCCTACGATTATATAATTCTAAATCTATTACTGAGTTACACACCGATGCTTCTCAACATGGTATTGCAGGATTATTGTTGCAGAAGGACACTGAGAATGAACCCTTGAAATTGGTTTATGCTGTCAGTAAGAAAACTACGCCCGAAGAATCTCGTTATCATTCATCTAAGCTCGAATTCCTCGCGATTGTGTGGTCGATTGGACGTCTACGTCAGTTTTTACTGAGTACCTCATTTACTGTTGTTACTGATTGTCAAGCATTACTTCATTTAAATACTCAGAAAACAGGTAACCCACAAATAGCACGTTGGGCATTATTGTTGCAGGAGTATAAGTTTACTGTGCGACATCGTAAAGGAGAAAATATGTCACATGCGGATGCTTTGAGTCGAGCACCAGTGGAAGTAGCGTCAGATACCGAATCAACTATCAAGGTTGGTGTATTTCAAATACTTACCGAGGAAGAAATAGTGCGAATGTACCAACACCGGGATGACTACATTAATCGGATTATTGAGACCGAGTTGCCAGGATCGAGCCGTTTTTGCCTGATTAACGGCATATTATATTTTATAATGAATGGTGCCAAGTTATTCGTCGCACCAAAATCAATGCGTAAAGCCCTATGCATGAGATTTCATAACGCGCTAGGTCATTTTAGCACGGAGAAAGTTGTTGCAGCCATTTCACGCAATTATTGGTTTCCGTCTATGCGTAGATATGTGCGTGTACACATTAAGAATTGTATTGATTGCCTCTTAGCCAAAGGCACATCAGGCAAGGAAGCTGGGTTATTAAATCCAATACCACCAGGCAAAAGACCCTTTGAGATTATACATGTTGATCATCTAGGTCCTTTTGTGGAAACATCTCAACAAAATAATTACGTATTTGTGTTAATTGATAATTTCACAAAGTATGTTCGCTTATGGGCAGTTGCGTCAACCGATACAAATGGGGTTGAAAAATGTTTGAACGAGTTTTTTCTACAATATGGTAACCCAGATCGAATCATTAGCGACAGTGGTAGCTGTTTTATATCCGAGAAATACATCAATTTTTGTAAGCAACGCGGTATAATTCCTCATCGTGTAGCAGTACGACATCCTCGAGCCAACGGTCAATGCGAACGTGTGAATTGTATACTAAATGCTCAATTGATTATTTACGCTGCAAATTCGTCCGAAGAAACCGAGAATTGGGATCGATTTATTCCCGAAATTCAACGAAATATTAATACGTCAATAAATCGCACAACTGGGCGTACTCCCTTCGAATTATTGCATGGATACACGCCTCGTACCAGTGCCTCTACTTTAGAACGAGTTGTACGAGCTGCTGATGCTACTGATGATTTGGACATCATGCGTACCGTTGCTCTTGAGCATATTGAGATTGCTCAGAAGAAAATGAAGAAAACCTTCGACAAACGCCACTGTAAAGGTGACAAACTTGTCATTGGTGAAATCGTGTTCATCAAAGTCCCTAATACAGCAAAACTTCAGCCTCGATTTTGCGGTCCTATGGTCATCGTTCAAAATGTAGCAGGAGACATATACAGAGTGCAAGATCTACGACGTGAAGGGACATGTGAGGGGCAAATAGACCTCCATATTTCTCAGATACGTCCATGGAAAAACTCTATTGACAACGACGAAGAAAATTCCAGTAGCAGTGACGAAGAAAATTGCGGCGACGAGGACGTCACTCTGTAAGAATGGCCGAATGTAGTACTTACCGTCATGACAGTAATTACCTCGGTACGATTTTATTAGTTCTAGGTTTTTTTCTTACTCTTATGTATGGCGATTGTTATATTGTTCCGTATGTAAAATGATTTATTAAAATTGTTAATTGTTGCGGGAGTATTATTGCGGGTTGCGAACTTGGGGCGAGATAATTCCCTACAAGCATACACAGTCACAATTATATTTTCAGTATATTTCATTATTCTACATGAAG
>FIZR01030028.1:0-30267 GCA_900060175.1 Ferrisia virgata
TAATTCGTTTTTAGATTTTAATACTTCTTCATGGGCTAATGAACCTCGACGTTCGAACCCAACAACAACAACAACAACAACAACAAAAAAGAAATGCCTAGAATCAAATAGGTAGGTAGGTAGGTAGGTAGGTAGGTAGGTAAGTAAGTAGGTAGGTAGGTACCTACATTTATGTGTGTAATAAAAGTACGCCGAACGAGACGCAGGCAGGCGACGCGACGCGACAATGACGATGGTATTCCGCCGTTTCCGCGCCGAGTCGCGTCGCGTCGCGCAGAATCACGGACACACGACGAGCACCGAAGTAGGACTGTTTTTGCTTTTGCTCGAGACTCGAGAAAAAGAGAGAGCCTTTTAAACGCGAGTACGAGCGAATGGTGATGCTGCGATACTACGTAGGTTAGGTACCTACACTATATACTTTTACCGCGTCGATATATGCTGGTGCTTGCCTCGGTTCGGCTTGGCTTGGCTTGGCTTTGCTCTCTCGCTCTCTCTGTCTCTCTGTCTCTCTTTTTCTCTCTCACGCTCGTTCGTCGTCGGTCGGCAGCAACATCAGTAGCGGTTGCAGTGGCGGCGGCAAAGGTCGCAGCATCCTTTACCAATTTTATCCGGCGTGGCGAAAAATCGTATTCGGCTATATCTTGGGCGACCGGCGGCGTGGCGTGGCGTGGCGAAATTCGACCGACGACCGACCGTTTGCGTTTGAATTTTAAATTAATTTTTAAACGTCTCGCAGGCACGCCTTTGCTTTTTCCTTTGCCTTTTGCCTTTTTTGCCCATCGCATCTGCGACTTGGTTGTATATAAAATAATTGAATTCTCAGGATCTGCCTGCCTGGCTGCCTGCCTGTGCCATATACGGCGCGATACTTAGCTACCTTGAAATGTACTATAGTGTTTCATCGCGAGATCGATATTTTTTTTTTCGATGTGTAAGTGTGTGTGTGTGTGTGTGTGCAGGCCGCCATCGTCGCCATTGCCAAATCACTACTGTACGTACATAAATGGGTGTAAATTTTCGATACGGTGCAGGGTATACGTGGTCTTTGACTCGGCCAGATTGTCTTGGTACCAACGAACTCGACGTTTTCTTTCTACCCAACAGCTCATCGTACACATATATCGTGTGTATTTGTAATTACCTTATCGGGCCGATTAACTGACCCCACGTATATGTGTGATATGTTCGATGTAAAAAGTTGATGAAATGCCCCCCTCCTCCCCTACCCGGGTTACGAATTTTACGACTATTTATATGTACAAGACATATTTGAAACGAAATCTCAAAAGAAGTACTAAATTCCATGGCTGATATGTGTAGAATTTGACCTCATGGTCGCAATCGGAAGGTTCGATTTATGTGCTTATTATTAATTTCGGTTCGTATCGTAGAAATTGCGATTTCGGAACGAAGGGGGGACGGAACGAGGTTGTCAAGTATTCCAATACGGACGCTGAAGATTCGATTCTAGCTATAAGAATAATATGATTTTATATTTACTCGCGAAAGAAGCCGGATAAGTATAGCGAAATGCTCTTGTACTCGGGTTTTCAAAATTTTCGCGAAATATCGTCGAGTGTGCTTGAAAAAAATTTCCCCCTCCCCACCCCGTTGCCCAGGATATTGAGAAAATGTATTTTTATTTGAGCAAAAATTAAGCTTTTAATCTAAATGTTTGAAGGGATGATGGATCTATAGACATGCATTTTTACACAATTCTTCACCTCAAACGAGGAGGAGAGGGAGGCATTGGTATAAGAAAACTTTGAATTGCTGAAGCTGTGGATCCTTGGAGGGTACATAAAATATTTTCTGTAGCCAAAATATGTGTTTTAATTGCTAAAATTTTTAGATTTTTTTTCAATCTATTTTTTGACCGTTTTTAAAAACTTAAAAAGTGCTCAAAAATACGTTTTTCCTCAGAAACAATTGGTTATAGGCTAAAAATCAATAGAAGTAAAGTTGTTCAGCGTGAAATTTCATATCAGATTTCATAATTAAAATGTTGACCAAGGAGCATAATTACAGAATTGTAGGCATGGCTGCATGTGGGGTAAGGGGTGAAAATTCGAAGGAAAGGATGCCGCATTCGTATTCATGGTGTCCAAATTAGTCGAAAAATACTCCTCTACTGTTTTTTTGACTCACTTTCAGCGTAAGAAATAATTGCAATTTTATTCAAAAAAGTCAATTTTAAACTCCCTGAATACGATAATAAAATCAGATTCACTATTTGACCTCAGTTATTACCTTGTTTCAGTTCAGAGCGTGCATTAAATTTTTACACCTGTAACAATGCCCCCGAAATGAGATATTAATCAATTGAGGTCAAATGGTGAATCTGACTTCATTATCGTATTCAGGAGGTTCGATTCATAGGAAAACGTCACCAATATCACCAACCTAGGTATTACCCTATGTCTGGGGGCGGGGGAAGGGGGTGCATCTGTACTCCCAACACGGGTCAGTGAATGTTCGGTGCGACTTCCCTACGATTTTATATCGACAAATATAATAAATATACAAAATTTCGAAACTCTTTTGTTATAAATTGTTGTTTGGTATTGATATGGAATTTGCGGTCCTACTTAAAAATTGACTTTTTTGAACAAATTTTCTCATGTTGAAGGTGGGTAAAAATATTGAGAAAGGAGTGTTTTTCGACTAATTCAGATACGCTGAGTACGAATGCGGCATTTATTTTTCGTTCAAACTTCTCCTTCGAATTTTCACCTTTTACCCCACATGCACCCAAGCCCACAATTCTGTAATTATGCTCCTTGGTCAAAATTTTAATGACCAATTCTGATACAAAATTTCACGCTGAACAACTTTACTTCTATTCATTTTTAGCTTATAACCAATTATTTCTGAGAAAAACGTATTTTTGAGCATTTTTTAAGATTTTGAGAACGGTCCAAATTTCAAAAAAAAAAAAAAAATTGAAAAAAATTCTAAAAATTAAGTTATTGAAATACCATACTTTGGCGGGAAAAAAATGTATGTACCCTTTTAGGGTCCGCAGCTGTCTTAATTTAAAGTTTTTTTCTGTCATGGTCCCCCTCCCCCCTTGGGGTGAAAAATTTTGTTAAACTTCATGTTGATAGACCCATCATCCCTCTTAAACATTTAGATTAAAATCTTAATATTTTCTCACATACACGCGAAAATAATTTTTTTTTAATATTCTAGGTAAGATTTGGGGGGGGGGGGATTTTGGCCCCAAAAATTTTTTAAGGTCACCCAATGATGTTTTGGGTGTCGACTTATCACGTTGTTTTTTGTCGTATTTTCTTATTTTTTGAGTTTGCTTCTCGCATATCTCCTTCTCCGGAGGAAATATGGAAAAAATTCGTTTTGAAGTCCTAGACGACCATTAATACCATATTTGACCATGTCAGGTATTTATTTTTATTTTTTTCCTCAAACACTAAAGTATATACTCTGCTTGATACTGACCAAAATTGCCCCAATTCGATCAATCGAGCCGATTTTGTGGCTGGGGATGAACTTAGGTCAAAATTCAGCGATTCCCAATTTGGTGAAGGGGGTGCTGAGGAGTCAAAAACGCAAAAATTTTTTTTTTTTAAACAATTGATAGAAAATCAAAATTAGCTTAACATATCCGAAAATAAATCTCCTAAGTCAATCAGGAGGGGAAATGTGGGGGTTTTCCCCCTTATTGACCTTGAAAAAGGGGCTGTTCCTCTCCTATCACCCCGCCGAATTGAACTAGGAAGTTGAAATTTGGTATGTACGTTTGGTTGGGGCCCCAGATGTGCATTTTGGAGGTTCCGACTTTTCAGCTCCATTGAAACCCCTCACAGCTGCGGAAAAGTAGTTTTATGTTCACGTTTTCTCATTTTTCTCATTTGTCTCATTTTTTGAGTTTGTTTTTCGCATAACTCTCCTCCAAGTAAAGCTAGGAAACTTAGATTTGTTATGTATATACAGTAGGAACCTTAGATTTGCCTTTTGGAGGTCTCGACTTTTCAGCCCCATTTCAACCCTTCACAGCCACAAATATGTATTTTTTTGGTTATTTTTTCTCATTTTTTGAGTTTGTTCCTTGCATAACTCTCCTAAAAATTGGGCTGGGAACTTGAAATTAGGTATGTATATTTTGAATGTGCATTTTACGGGTCTTAACTTTTCAGCATCATTGAACCCCCTCACAGCCCCAAAAACGCAGTTTTTTGATGATTTTTTTATCGTGTTAATTTGTTTTTCACATAATTCCCCTCTAAATTGAGCTAGGAAGCTGAAATTCGGTATGTACATTTGGTAGAAGCCCTAAATGTACCTTTTTGGGGTTTCCGACTTTTCAGCCTCATTGCACTTCCTCACAGCCCCAAATATGTGGTTCTTTAGTCGATTTTTTCCAATTTTTAATGTTTGTTCTGGGCATAACTCCCCTCCAAATTGGGCTACGAAGTTGAAATTAGGTATGTACAGTCAGTGAGGCTTTTGGGGGTTCATCGAACCCTTCCTACCCGCAATGATGATTAGGAAAAAACGCTGTTCCGCTCATATCTCTCCGCCAAATTGGGGGTAGGAGGTTTGCTTGAAGTGGTAGAGATGCTGTTTGGGTATTTTTAATTTTTAACATCATCGCCCCAAGAATGGTACGTTTTTGTGTTGTTTTTTCAAATATTTCGAGTTTGTTCCTCGTACACCGCCTCTTCGAAGCGAGATAGTAAAGTTGAATTTTTTATGCAGATTTAATAGAGGTCCTAGATGTTTCTTTTAAAGACCTGGCCTTTGTATGTACAAATACTCGTCGTTCAGGTTTCGTTTCGTCATCTATAAACTTATATGTACACAGTATGCGCTTTACCCTTAATTCATGAAGACAGAACCGCCATTCGTTCTCTTTAGCTACTTTAAATGAAAAAGAAAATAATCATTTATGCAAGTTGAACTCGTTATTCGTACGAGAGTGTTTTTGCATCGTAGAGTAGGCGGGTACGTTGTAGGTTTACGTGTATATGGTTATCCTTATTCTATGCTGTATTCGCATGTAACCCCTTTTTTTCGCGACATTGTTGGCTGTTGCTCGAGGTTGTACATTTAAGAGTCGACTCGTGTGCCTTTTTCTTTCTCGCAACGCAACGTCGCTCGATGGTAGCTATATACCGAAGCTAGGTAGATATATGTATGTTAGCTAGGTAGGTATAAGTAAACAAATGCTGCGAATTAAATACGCTCGTTGGGAACATTTGTACGAGATTGTACGTGACTGATTTTGCGCCTCGGTGCATGCCCTTTATACGTAGATAGGTAGGTAGGTAGGTAGGTAGGTAGGTAAATGTATATACTACTTTTGTTCCATATTAAATAAATATGTACTATACGTATGCGTACATACTCGTATAATTCAGCAAACGACTAAAAACAAAAAACAAAAAAATAAAAAAATAAAATAAAAATGAAAATAAAAAAAAAAAAAAATCAGATGCGAACGAAAATTAGCTTCGTGTTTTTTGTCTGGTGGTGCCTTGCGTGATATCGTATTTTCTATCTGTATATCCGATCCTTGGTAAATATAAATTAGAAGTTAGCTTAATGCTATGCCATGGCGCAGATAATGAACATACGAAAAACGTATAATGACCTTTTACCTCCCCCCCCCCATCCGCCCTCCCCCTCCGTTCTTCTTTATACCATGTGTTGTTCAATTGTTCGTTCGGGTGCTGGATGGCAAGATTACGAGTATAAATTTGTCTCGATATAGTGACAGGATCCGAAGGAGTTTGCATACTCCCACGTACCAAAAACGATTAAAATCTTGTGCTATTGTTTGTAAACGATACCTAATTGTAATAAGGCGAGGAAGCGTTATTTACGTTGTTTTTGTTTGGAGGAAAATCGATTTTTTAAATTTCAATGAAAAGGCTTCGCGTTGTTGGATTGTATTATAACGTTATTGTTGGAAAGTTTTTCGGGGATTTTTGTGAAAATTTTCTCAAAGTAATCTGGGTATAAAATTTTTACACAATACATTCAAGTTCGGGTTGTAAGTGAAAAAAATTTTCACAGATATGCTTTCAGATGACTGAAAAAACGGGTTGATTGCGAAAAGTCGAGGTATTCTAGATAATACGCAATCCGAATTACTTTATCAGTTTGGGTGTCAAGAATACACCTGCTGGATCAATTGGGACGAATTTTTTTTTTTTAAACAGCAAGCGCTCTAGGATGTTTTTAGCCTGATTTTCTGCGTCATATTGTCAATGAAAACCAGGCTATTACAGTCAATTGGCCAATGGCGAATGAAGGGAGGGGGAATATCAACTAAATCCGTTTTGACGTCCTGGAAGATCATCAAGACAATTTTCAGCCATGTCAGATATTTATTTTTATTTGGCTCAGTTTGGCGACGGATTAGATATATCTGAGTGGGGATGACCTTAGGTCAAAATTCAGTTTTGTCCCATTTTTGGAGGGGAGGAAGTGCTGAGGCGCCAAAATGCTAAAAATAGCCTCTTTCTAGGTCAATTGATAGAGAACCAAAAGTTGTATAACATATTCAAAAATCAAACTTCCAAGTCAATAAAATAGAGGAGATGTGGGAATTCCCCTCTCCCCCTTTTCACCCTGAAAAAAGACCGTTTCCTTCTTACCACCCAATCAAATTAAGCTATACAAATTTAAATTTGGTTTGTACATTTAATATGGGCTCTACAAGTGTCTTTTGGGGGTCTCAACTTTTCACTCTGCTCAATACTGACCAAAATCGCTGCAAATCGGTCAATCTACTCAGTTTGGTGGCGAATTAGTTATATATTAACGGGGATGACCTAGGGTCAAAATTCATATTTACCCAAATTTGGGAGAGGGGGTGTTGAGGGGCCAAAAACGCAAAAATTGTTTATTTTTCAGCCAATTGATAGTAGATCCGAAGTTGTATAACATATCCAAAAATCAACCTCCGAGGTCAATTACGAAGAGAAATGTGAAGGTTTAACCTTTAAAAAGAACTGTTCCTCCCTTATCTTCCCACCAAATTAACCTAGGAAATTGAAATTTGGTATGTACATTTAATAGTGGCCCTAGATGTGCCTTTTGGAGGCCTTGTATTTACAGCTTCATTGTACCCTTCTCACAGTCTCTAAAATGTTGCTTTTTGTTCTGTTTTTTTCCAAAACACTAAAATCATTCATTCTGCTTGGTACCGACCAAAATCCCTCCAATTCGGTCAATTGGCTCAGTTTGGCAACGGATTAGATATATCTGAGTGGGGACGACCTTGGGTCAAAATTCAGTTTTCGCCCATTTCGGGGGACGAGTTGCTGAGGGGCCGATATGGTGAAAATTGCCTCTTTTTAGGTCAGTTAATAGAGAATCAAAAGTTGCATAACATATCCAAAAATCAAATTCCAAGGTCAATTAAAAGGGAAGATATGTGGGGTTTCCTCACTTCTAACCCTGAAAAAGGGTTGTTCCTCCCCTGTCGCCCCCATCAAATTCAGCTAGAAAGTTGAAATTTGGTACGTACCTTTGATAGGGCTCCTAGAAGTGCTTTTTGGGGATCTCAACTTTTTAGCCCCATTGCGCCCCCTCACAGCTTTAAGTAATATTGTTTTATGGTCGATTTTTCTAATTTTTAGAGTTTTTCCCTCCCATAACTCCCCTCCAAATTGAGCTAGAAAGTTTAAATTTGGTACGTACCTTTGATAAAGCTCCTAGAAGTGCGTTTTGGGGATTTCGACTTTCTAGCACCAATAAACCTTTCTTACCTACAATGTTGATCAGAAAAAGAGCACCCCGAACCGTTGTTTTTTTTTTCAGTTTCATGATTGTAATATTTCATGAAGAGTTTTTTTTCTTGTTCAGTGGTGGCTGATATGTGTGAGGGGGAGGGGATACCAAAAAAAATCTGTTTTGGGTCCTAGAAGACCATTAAGACCATTAAGACTATTTTTAGCCATGGCCCATATTTATTTTTATTTTTATTTTTGTTTCCCGAACACACTGTGCTCGATAGTGACCAAAATCTCTCCAATTTGATCAAACGAGACGGAGGGGGGGTTTAGAGATATATATGAGTGGGGGTGACCTTGGGTCAAAATTCACCTGTGCCTCAATTCGGTGATAGGAGGAGCTGAGAGGCCAAAAACACAAAAACTGTTCCTTATGTGAGCCAATTCATAGAGAATCCAAAGTTGTATGACATATCCAAAAATTAGCCTCCTGGGCCAATTAGGCGGGGAGAGTAGGGGGGGGTTCTTTTTTTATCCTTGAAAAAAGGCCATTCCTCTCCTATCTTCCCTCCAAATTGAGCTAGGAAGTTGAAATTTGGTGTGTAGATTTAACAGAGATCATGGATGTGTTTTTTAGGGTTCTCGAATTTTCAGTCTTATTGCCCCCCCCCCTCCTCACAGACTTGAAAATGTAGTGTTTTGATCGTTGTTTTTTATGTTTTGAATTTGTTCCTCTGATAACTCCCTCCAAATTGAGCTAGGAAGTTGAAATTTGGTGTGTAGATTTAGCAAAGATCATGGATGTGCTTTTTGGGGTTCTCGAATTTTCAGTCTTATTGCCCCCCCCTCTCGCAGACTTGAAAATGTAGTATTTTGGTCGTTGTTTCTTATGTTTTGAGTTCGTTCCTCGCATAACTCCCTCCAAATTGAGGTAGGAAGATGAAATTTAGTACATATGTAGATTTATTATAGATTTGTAGATGTGTTTTTTTTTTTTTTGGTATTTCGACTTTTCACACTCATTGTACCTCCCCACAACGTTGAAAAAGTTATTTTTTGTGGGTTTCACTTGGTTTCGTAGCTTGTTTCTCGCGTATTCTCTCCCCCCCCCTCCTCTCCACCCAATGAAGCTAAGAAATTGTAATTTGATGTGTTGATTTACCAAAGGGTCGGTGGTGCCAACTGTGAAGCCCTATTATTACACCCCACCTACCCTCACCTTTCGATAATAATTCGAACGTTTCGCGAAAATCGGGCTGATTTTTTTTTCTTTCGTAATATTTTTTATATTTTTTTAAATTCGAAACCAAAGCGAGTAAAATTATCGGTCAACACGAAAGCGAAAATTTACTACGAGAAAGGTCGTAATTTGGAAAATTTTTCAAACACTTCTCTAACGTGTAATCGTAAAATTTTTAGCCATTTCGAAGACTTCATTTGGTGTGGGGAGAAGAAAAAAATACCGAAATGGTGGTGTTCTTACGCTTGTCTATCGTCATGGTTCCCTTTTTCAAATAACCCAAGAGGATGGAAATTTTCGGCACTTAGGTGCTTAAATAAAATTTTACGACTTGGCCGTATTTCTTCGCGATTACCAACTTGTACTAGCATTTCTGTGCTCTTAGTCTTTCACTTCATCTGTCATATTTAGTTTTACGTACTCTCCGGAGGAATGAAAAATTTCTACTCATCAAACGCTTCGTCAAATTTTTATTTCATTTGGAAAAAAAAAATTTTTTTTTCACAAAATTCACAACAATTTACGTTTATTATTTTTTATAACTTATCGTGATTAAATTTATGGCTTTTTCGTATACCATTGGACACTGTGGCATGTTTTATGTTTTCGATTCGAATAAGCACGAAATGCGCGATAATAATTTTTATATTGTTTGGTCGTTTCGATTAAAATAACTGAACCGAAATTTCAAAACACGTCGACTGTATATTTTTTGAAAGCAATTAAAATTTGACCAATGTTGTGTTATTTTTCGCTGTACAAACGTTTACAAAAGTTACATCTACGACGAGTGACGACGACGACTTGAAATACGTACAACGAATTTTTTTCTTCTCTCTCTCTCTCTCTCATTTTATACGTAACCTGACCCGACGTAAATTCTTTAGCAAATAATAATTTTTTTTTTTTTTTTTTTTTTTTTTTTTAAAAAAAAAAACCATTTTTGGGGGTTTTTTTTTTTTTTTTTTTTTTTTTTTTCGAAAAATAAAACCTATCTTGGTAGTATTTTTTTTTTCTGGCTGTTTCACCCTTGCAGTGATATAACGAAAAACGACCGAGAAAATATTTACTTCGGGGTACGATTTGATTAACTCGGCATTATCTGTATTTCGCTCCAGTTGTTTTTCATAATGACGACGACGACGACGACGACGACGACGAAAAATAAGAAGAAGACTACGCGATAGTGTTAGAAAACGGAATTCCATTTTTTATATTTTCATTTCTATTTTCCAAAGAGAGAAGGCCGACCTCGAAGCTTAGAGGTTGTTTATTTAGTGTAGTAGTGTATAGGTATGGGATGCCGGTGCCGGTGCCGATGCCGATGCCGATGCCGATGCCGATGCCGATGCCGAATACCAAGGTAATCTTATATTACGTTACTTTGGGCTGTTCTTTTTTAAAACAGCCGTTTTATTTCTTATATTATTACTATATTTTGATAATATTATAAGGGAGGAAGCTGTTGGGTCGCGTCATTCGCGCAACCGAGCAAAATAACTAATCCCTACGTGGGATGAAACCCCCCGCACTGCGTCCCCCTTCGCCATGGTAACCATGCAATCCGCGCCGCACTCCGCGCGCTTTTCAAATTGTTATGTTTGCGTGTACCAGAGTGAGAAGAAGAAGGAAAAAAAAAAAAGAAAAAAAAGAAGGAAGAGAGCGAAGAGCGAGAGATGTGACGATGTAGTAGAGCGCGGAGTGGCGAAAAGCGAGCTAAATATTTTACCATATACCAGAGAGATACCAAAGTCGAATATAATTTCGAATTAAACCAACTGCAATAAATTTAGTGGTAAGTTGAGCTGTGTGATGAAAACAGCGGCGCGCTGGCTCTTGTAATTAAAATAATAATGTGAAAAAAGAACGAGTTGGAGCATCTGCTATACGTGAAATGGAGGAAATTCGAAACTTGTATTTTAATTGGAGGCTCGAGCAATGAGCAAAAATGTATGGCACAAGGTAACGTATATACGCAGAACAAGAGATTTACAGTCGAGCTATGTACGAAGACATTAATGTACTGTACGGACAAGTCGGTTTATAATATTTTGTAGTGGACTCATTTTTTTTTCTCTCAAGCTTTGCTGGTGGTGAAATGATGAAAGATCAAAGCTAACGACAAACGAAGGTTTTAGCTTTATTCTGAAATGTCAGCCGACCAAATCTACCCTCGTGTTCTACAATTTTGCTCAATTTTTTTTCTCTTACAAATTCTCCTCAATGGTTTAGTGTAGGTGGAATCGTCATTTGGGCTCCCAACTTTTCACAAGGTGAGGAAGGATGCGATTTTCGTAATTTTTGTACGGCTCAACTTTAAATGGCTCGTATTTTGGGATTTATTGAACCTATGATATCATTTATTTGCCCTATTTTCTAGAGCATCGAAAGAAAATCCAGAATCGATAATTAAAATTTTGAAAACTTGAAGATAAATTCCTGAAATGAAAGTTCAACTTTTCTCAATACGAATCAAAGTTTAAAAACTAAAATTTTAAAAATCAGATAAATTACCATAAAAAGAATTTTTATGTTTATTTTAATATAGTAATTTTAAAAGCAAGATTACAACAATCCTGAAGAGTCAAAGAGTTCCCATTATTGGTACCAACATTAAAAAAAAATCAGGACTGAGAGTTGGAAGCGTTCAATTGGGCTACAAAGTTAAGACCTTCAAAAGGCACATCTATGGTCCTTACGGACTAAAGGTGTAGGTACATACCAGATTTCAACTTCCTAGCCCAATTTGGAAGAAGGCTATGCGAAGAATAAACTTCAAAAAATTAGAAAAATTAACCAACAAAAACCACATATTTAGAGCTATGAAGGGACGCAATGGGCTGAGAAGTCGAGACCCCCAAAAGACACATCTAAGATACATATCTAGTTTCGAACTCCTAGCTCAGTTTGGAGGAGAGTTATGTGAGGAAAAAACTCATAATACGGCCAAAAAACCGCATGTTGGGGCTGTGAGGGTATGCAATGAGGCTGAAAAGTCGAGACCACCAAAAGGCACTTTCATGCCCTTTGCTAAATGTACATACCACATTTCAGCTTCCTAGCTGTATTTGGAGGGGAGTTATGCGAGAAACAAACTCAAAAAATGAGAAAACCTTGCCAAAAATCACATTTCCGGAGCTGTAAGGGGGTGCAGTGGAGCTGCTGAAAAATAGGGGCCCCCAAGAGGCACTTATAGAGGCCCTTACTGAATGTACATACCAAATTTCAATTTCCTAACTCAATAGGCAGAAACAGCCCTTTTTCAAGATCAAAACGAGAAAAAATCCTCATATCTCCCCTCCTAATTGACGTAGGAGGTTGATTTTTGAATATGTTTTACAACTTTGAATTCTATATCGATTGACTCAAAAACGGACAATTTTTGTGTTCCTGGCCCCTAGCACCCCCTTCCCCAAAAATGGGACATGACCGAATTTTGACCCAAGGTCATCCCCGCTCATATAAATCTAATCCGCCATAAAACTTCGCCAATTGATCAAATTGGAGTGGTTTAAATGAGTTCGATGTTCGCGAAAATAAATAAATAAATAAATAAAAATATCTGACACGGCTAGAAGTTGTCTTAATGGTCTTCTAAGACCTCGTAACGGATTTTGTTTGGTACCCCCCCCCCCCGGGTCACTGGTCGATAGACTGTAATAGCCTGAAGTTCATTCACAATATGACATAGAAAATCAGGCTAAAAATACTAGAAAATCGAATTAACATAGATTCCTAGTGATTCGAGAATGCTGAGTTTAAATTTAAGTCTAATTTTTTAATCTGATCCTTCTAATTTTCTTCCTCTCCCCTAAGATTTTTCCCATTTTTGAATTTAACCATTAGGGAATGCGGATTTGGGGGGGGGGTGAATCAAAAAATTAAGCCAACATTTAAACTCAGCGTCCGCGAATTGGTTTACGTCGATATAGCTTTTAATTTTCCACATATTTCAAAAATTCTGACCAGTACGGTGTGAGAGAGTGACAGTGGGAGGGAGGGGGGTCAACCAAAAAGTTAAATTGAGATCTAAACTCTGAGCCATGGAATTAGTGAAGCGATATGTCATTTCATTTTTTCCATTTTTCAAGTTTTTACCCATGGAGGGGGGTGTAGGCAGAGGAGTCAAATTAAAAATCAAATGAAATGTTGAGCTTGGCGTCTTCACCTCAGCAAGAATTTATGCATCAATCAATTTTCTAAATTTGCTTAAATTTAAATCATGCGAGGGCGTAGTAACAGGGGTTTGATCGAAAAATGGAATTAGTAAAGTTCGATATGACACATCATTTTTTCCATTTTTCAAATTTTGAGCGTGGTGAGGGGAGTGGAGTGGAAGGCTAAAATTGAAAAATCATATAAATATTTAAGCTTTGCATCCTCGCATCAAGTAAGAATTGATATATTATTAAATTTTCTGAATTTTCAGAAGTTTTGACTATGAAGGGGGGGGGGAGGTTAACAGAGAGTCGCTGAAAATTTTAAATCGGTATTCAACCTGGGTCTAAGAATTAATAACGTTCGATATGATACTTCATTTTTTACATTTTTCAAATTTTTTCCAATGTGAGGGGGATAGAAAGGTCAGATCAAAGAATTAAATGATGTACAAACCTGGATCCTAGAATTAATAAGAATCAATATATGACTCAATTTTATACAATTTTTTGAATTTTGATCGACATTTAGAGCTCTTGCGCGTCCCTCTTCGTTCTATAAACAGTATTTCCCCCCCCCCCCACCTTGATAGTCAAAAATTGTGAAATGTCGCTGGCTTCAAATTTTAAAATAAAGCATTATACGAGTATATCATTAGGTGACCTTATAATGTAATTCTGAGCACGAAAACTGCCCTCTCTGTCACGAATAACACTTTTTGAGGGGGAAAATATTTCTAACATCTCAAAATCTCAAAATTGGATGGAAACAACCTTACGCAACATTTTCCTGTTTGGAGAGAAAATCGCTTGAAAGTTTGAAAATCTATCAAGAATGTGATTTGTACCTAAAATTAACCTCTAAACCCTTTTTTCTTCTGTTTCGAATCTAAGTTTTTTGTGTTTTTTAAATTTTGAGCCTCACCCTCACTCCGACCCCGGGGATAGCTTGATCAAATAAAACATTTGCTTTCTCTTGACATACTGTTTCTATCGAAGTTTCATTCAAATTAGAGTCATTAGCGAGCTGCTCTCTAGTTTCCTATGCACCCAGCATCAATCTTATTTACGGCAAACTGAGTATGCAATTTTATTAACACGTAATACAATCGTCTGTATTTATTAACAAGACAAGGACATGATGCGATTTCAAGTCATAAAATGGAAAGGAAGCTTTAAAATGATTTCAGCAGATGAAAATAAGGAAGTAGAAAAGGGGCATGAGCGAAAAAAATTATTTACTTTATTTTTTCCTGCTCCATGAAAAACATCAAGTCATGAATGATGAATATGCACAAATCAAATGATAAAATTTCCGATTGTACCTTCTCGTTTCAATATTTACATTATTGTGACAAATTTTTTTAACGAAAATTTTCGACTCATCTCTCGCCATCTCCTCTCCCGGACATGTATATGTCACTATTAGAATCTTACTCCAAAGGTAACCTTTTTTCATTAAAATTAATTGGCAGGCTCCTGCTCCATTTAATTTTAATCTTTGGCTTCGACTCCGGAGCTTGACTCCAAAAAGGGTTCTGTTTGGGGAGCATGGTATATTGTAGAATACTTCATGATTGTTTCACTTTTTTACTAACAAAATGGCAGAAGAAAAATCAGGGTCTGAAAACTAGTTTAAAAAGTCAGAAGAAATGCTGAAAGCGGTGACATAGTCTCAGCAATGATAGCTTCTTGGTACTTGTGAGAACATTGAGATATAAAGAATTATGGGTCATTCGATGTGTAAAGAGGTCTGTGATGAGATGGCTCTCAATGTTAGAAGAATAATATCTTTACCAGGTATTTATTAAAAGAAGCCTAGAACAGTTAATATGTGCTAATTTATAGGCATTATCAATAACACTAACGTAAACTATGCTCACACCAAATACATACGAAATATATATTTTCAATACACTCACTGATCATAAATCCGGCTTTAACTGGCGATCGTTTGGCTCTATAAGTTAACGGCCGCGTCACCGAAAAATATCTATCGAAACTGATTATCAGCAAATTGAGCACAGAAGCGTTACTGGCTAGGTAATCGAGCGCCAGCCAAGCGTCACACAGATGAGCTCCCAACGGCCAATACCCCATGATGGTATACACGGTAAACAGCGGCATCGAAAATAATCCCACAGTGACGTCGGCTACCGCCAAGCTGAATAGAAAGTAATTGCTGATGGTTTGCAGTTGTTTGTCAATCTTGAACGACACCATGACCATAACGTTACCGGCGACGGTTACCACACTTAGCGAGCCAGACAGTATGGCAATGAGCACCATCTGCGTGACACTGAATCTGGTAGCTCGGCCTCCGCTCGAAGGAAACGATGTCGACGAATTGCTGTTGCTTGAGTTGTCGAATGATAAATTTAACAATGTCGAAAGATTTTCCACGTCCAAGGGAGCGATAGTCGTATTTGTCATCTCCCATTCAACCGTCATTATATATTTAACGCTGTGTTTTGTCCCTCCACCTCCTCCCAATTTCTTCGTTTTCTTCTTCTTCTTCTCCTCTTTTTTCTATTACCTAACATCACATTTCATTTTTAACGCTCTGCCATGCTGCGAACAAAATGCAAAACAAAATATACCTTTTGTTAGATTAAAGTAATTATAACGAGAGTAATGATTATGTGCTGCAGGTACAAAAATAACATTTTAAGATTAAAATTAACATCAGATTCGAATTCCGCATATTCGATAACCTGACAATTGACATACAAGACGGTTTTTTATCAATTTTTCAAATTTACCCTCCCTCCCCCCTAAACGAATCATGGTAACAATATTGTCTGCTTTGCGTATTTTATTTTGATAATCTTAACATGAAAATTTGCTCAATGTCAAAATTTCTTAAAAGTGGTCTTGCTTAGGTTCTTTGTCATAGAAATTATAAAGGATTTGTAATCAGAGGGGGGAGTATGGGGGAGGGTGGTTTGAAAAAAATGATAAAAAATCGTCATGTATATCGATTGCATGGTTTTTGATGACGCTAAATACGAATCTGAGGTTATTTTACAGATAAAATTAATTTATATTGCTCCTCTTCCTCTCCCCGTTATCTACAATGTTCTGTCAATGTTTTAATGTAAAAATTCATTAAACAAATCTCTTTTAAACGTTTATAATTGCGTATTATATCCAAAATTCGACTTGACTTTTGAAGTCAAATACAAAATCGATTTTGGTGTCCTAGAAGACCATTAAGACCAATTTTGGCCATGTTAGAAATGTATTCCTCTTTCCCCTTTTTCGGATAAAAATCATTCCATTGGCGCGGGCTCGACGCAATTCGGTCAAATTTGGGCAGCAGGCTTGGATAAGTGGTGGATTTGATATTTTTGAGTTGGAATGACCCAGGGTGCAAAACTCAGTTATCCTCAGTTGGAAAAATTTTATGTGGGGTGTTAATTTGTGTGAACAGCCGAAAAATTCATTACGAGTGTGTACATGTCAGTTCCATACCTATTGATAATGTTGTTTACGATCTAGAAACCAATTTATTAATACAAATTGTTTTTTTTTTTTAGCATTTGATTTGTATTTTCAACATCTGTAGGATATTTTCGTATATACGTATTCGTACAATTCACACATCTAAAAAAAAAAAGCATCGCTTCGAAGCGATGCTTCTTTCCTGATCGATATTCATGGTAAGAGAGGTTCCATGAAGCTAAAACGTCGAAACCGATTTCAACTTCCTATCTCAAATTGGAAGGGAGTTATGCGACGAACGAACGCAAAAAATGAAAAATTACCCCAAAATCCATATATTTGGAGCAATGAGCGTGTACAATGGGGTCGAAATGTTGAGACTCGAAAAGGCACATCTCAGGCCATGTACTAAATGTACATACCAAATTTACGCTTCCAAGATCAATGGAGGGGGGGGAGGGAATAAGAAAAATTGCCAGAAAACCACTTATTTGGGGCTACGAGGTGGTGCCATGGGGCTGAAAATACAAAACCTGCTAGGGTCTTGATTGAACGTACACACCTAATTTTAAGTTCCTAGCTCAATTTGGAGCAGAGTTATGCGAGGATCCCGGATCAAAAAATCGTATTTTTGGAGCTGTGAGGGGGTGCAATGGAGCTAAAAAGTTCGGCACCTTAAAAGGCAAGTCTAGGGCCTCTATTGAATGTACATAGCAAATTTTAACTTCCTAGCTTATTTTGGTGGCGAAATTTAGGGGAGGAACAGAACTTTTTCAAGATCAAAAAGGGGAAATCCCCTCATATCTGCCCTCCTAATTGACCTAGGAGGTTGATTTTTGGATATGTTGTACAACTTTGGATTTTCTATCGATTGAGTCAAAAAAGAATAATTTTTATGTTTTTGACCTTTCAGCACCCCCTCCCCCAAAATAGGTCAAAACTGAATTTTGACCCGAGATTGTCCCTACTCGTATATATCTAATACACCGCAAAACTGAGCTGATTGATCGAATTAGATCGATTTTGGTCCGTATCGAGCAGAGTAAATAATTTTAACGTTTGAGGCGAAAAAATAAATATCTGACATTGCCAAAAATCGTCTCAGTGGTTTCCTAAGATCCCAAAACGTATTTTTTCGGTACTCCCCCCTCAACGACTGTTGGTCGATAGACTCTAATAGCCTGGTTTTCATTGACAATACGACATAGAAAATCAATCAGGCTACAAAGAAATAAAATATACATCAACTCAGCGTACATACATCGTTTACGTAATTGAAACGCATATAGGAAGGGGGGAACCTTGTAAAACCATCCCAAATACTCGCTATAAGATTGAAAGTATCGTTGAAAACTACATACGTATAGATAAAAAAGCAAAGGAAACGTATCGTGATTTGAGAGAACATCTTCAAACAAGCGAGCGAGAGAGAGATAGGGAGAGAGAAAAAAAAAGCAAAGAAAGTACAAAAACACGACTACACGACGAAACATTTCCTTGTCAACATAATTATTTTTACATTCCAACAAACGCGATGTTAAAAGATCACAAAACCGTTTCGTTGTGTTTAAAACGTAAAAACAACAGAATAAATACGTTATTCAATTAAAATCTCGCCCGTAACCAACAATTCTCTGGAGATGTTTCTCCGTACGTACGTTCGTTCGTTCTTTCGCATGGTATTCGTAGACGTGTACGTAGCCCCAATCCGTCGGCAATTTCTCGTTCATGTTCGCAAGAAAGCTCCGTTCTACATATAGCTACGAGTATATTGTGTATAGAGCATAATAGTGTACATGTGTAAAAGCCTGCAGCTGTGATGTGCTAAAATAACGTACAAAATGCAGTGAAGAGTGAGGGAGTGAGAAACAAAGAGAGAGAAGAGAGAAAAAAACGAATCTTATTTTACTTCGTCGCGAATACTACGTACGATAGGTATTTGTACATATGCAATACATTGATATTTTTGTACGTTGTTGAAAAGCAATTCCCCTCCCCCTCCCCTAACCATCGTTGAACTAAGCTGACGTGTAGCGAATAATCAGAATCGTATATATGGTAGAGAGGAAAAAAAAATATATACATATGTATAGATACATATACATTTATATCGTATGTATTCGACGAAAAATAACAAAAGAAGCTTAAACAGAGCTTTTATTTTGGCTTAAGAGGATACTTTTATGTAATTTTGACACGTTGAATGATCGCCGTGAAACCGATCTTAATAGCTTTTTTTCACGCGATATTTTTCTTCAATAATATTTACTCCGATTATACTCGAGAATCGGGTTGCTTTTTCTTAGTACGTGTACGTCTGATGTGTTCAGTTTGATTGGAATCGATTAACTTAAGCGGTACGAATTTTTTATCCGCGTATCATTTCGGAAAATACGTATCAAAAGGTGGCGAATAAAGAGCAGGGTAATCGTAGCGTAAATTATATAAAGGTTTTCTATCATTCGTATGCGTTGCTATACGGGTGTCCCGTATCAATGGAAATTTTCCATTCTTTTTCATTCCGCAGATACGAAAGGGTTTTCCAAAGACACCTAGTTTTTTTTTTTATGTCCCCGGATTCCGTGATAAGTCAATAAAGAAGCTGGTAGTAGACTAAATAATTGCTAACCTTTGTTCGAGAGTAAAAATTTAACCAATTTTGTGAAATATTCAATGCAAATATTTGTTGTTAAATACTTTCAACTCTTCTGAATGGAAAACGTACTGGATGAGATTCTCAGAAAAATACCCTAACATGCAGTTTTTTCAAAGCTCATAATATGGAATGAGAAGAAGAAATACTTCCAAGTTGAACAGATTGAATTACCAAAGATGAAAATTCAGTACAAAATTAGCTTTCAAATCGGTATCTAGAAAATTTTGCATAACAAGAATAACAATCAACACGTGTCGACTCAAAAATGTCATAAAATTCGACGCAGAGTCCAAACAAGTATATCGATTTTTTTTTCAACCGATTAAAATACATCGTTGTGGATATCTTGCATTATACGTGTTATGATTTGACCCAAATTCTAAGTTAAATTTTTTTGGGTCATTTTATTTCTTCTTTTTTTTTTTTCAATAAATACCAATGCAAAAGTGCAAGAAAGGCAAGTCCAAAGCAAACATGGATAAAAATTTTAAAAGCTGGACACAGGTGATAAAATCTAAAATGCTAGTTGCCAGTTGTTTAAATTTCATGAAAAGTGGGTCTAAAATACGTTGAAATTTGCATAAAAAAAAGACAAGAAATGTTGTATTTATGTTGACAAAAAATGTGAAAATTTGCCCAAAAAATCATTAAAATGTCAATTTTATTCTTCCAAAAACGTTAAAAATTAATAAAAAGTGTAAAAGTTTATTGAAAAATGACAAAAAAATTGTTAAAATGCTGATTTTATATTTCAAAAACGTGAAGAACCGTTGTAAATTGTAAAAAAAAAACAAAAACCCTTAAAAATTGATAAAAACTGTCAAAAACGTTAAAAATTGGCCAAAAAATCGTTAAAATATCGATTTTATGCTTCAAAAATGTAAAAAATTCGTAAAAGTTGTCAAAAAATGTGGAAATTTGACTAAACAATTGTTAAAATGTTAATTTTATGCTTTAAAAACCTGAAAAATTGTTGAAAATTGTCCAAAAACGTTGAAAATGGGTAAAAATAAATTTAAATGTCAATTTCATGCATCAAAAACGTGAAAAATTGATGTAAAATCGTTAAAATATTGGTTTTTTACTTTAAAAACGTGAAGAATTGTTGTAAATAGTCCAAAAAAACATTAATATTGATAAAAACTGTCAAAAACGTTAAAAATTGACCAAAAAATCGTTAAAATGTCGACTTTATGCTTTAAAAACGTAAAAAATTCGTAAAAGTTGATAAAAAATGTGAGAATTCGACAAAAAAATTCTAAAATGTCAATTTTATGCCTCAAATAGGTTAAAAATTAAAAAAAGTGTAGAATTTTATTGAAAAATGGCCAAAGATTGTTAAAATGTCGATTTTATGCTTCAAAAACAAAATAAATTGTTAAAAACTATCAAAAGCGTTGAAAATTGGCCGAAAAATCGTTAAAATGTCGATTTTATATTTCATAAACGTGAAGAACTGTTGTAAATTGTGAAAAAAAATATTAAAAATTGTCAAAAATGTAAAAAATTTGTAAAAGTTGTCAAAAAATGTGGAAATTGGCCAAAAACTTGTTAAAATGTTAGTTTTATTCTGAAAAAACGTTAAAAATTGTTAAAATGTCGGTATTACGCTTGAAAAATATGAAAATTATTGAGAATTGTCCAAAAACGTTGAAAATGAGTTAAAATACGCTAAAATGTCAATTTTATGCCCGTATTATGTAAAAAATTAGAGAAAATTATAGAAAAATATGTTAAAATATTAATTTCACTCGTCAGAAATGTAAAAAATTCGCAAAAGTTTGTAAAAAATGTGAAAATTTGAAAAAAAAAACGTTAAAATGTTGAATTTGTTGGTCAAAAACATGAAAAATTGTTGAAAATTATCAAAAAAAAAAACGTTGTAAACGGGTCAAAAAAAAATAAAATGTCAATTTCATGCATCAAAAACGTGAAAAATTGATGTAAAATCGTTAGAACATTGATTTTTTCTTCAAAAACGCGAAGAATTGTTGTAAACTGTCAAAAAAACACTAAAATTGATAAAAACTGTCAAAAACTTTAAAAACTGACCAAAAAATTGTTAAAATATCGATTTTATGCTTCAAAAACGTAAAAAATTCGTGAAAGTTGACAGAAAATATGAAAATTTGACCAAAAAATTGTTAAAATGTCAATTTTATACTTTAAAAAGTTGATAAATTAGTGAAAATTGATAAATATTTGATAGAAATTATTATCTGCCGTAAGTAAATAGTCAGTGATAGCTTGTTAGCCTAATTTTCTATGTCATATTGTCAATTAAAACCAGGCTATTAGAGTTTATCAACCAATGGCGGCGAATTAGGGGAGGAGGAATATCAAGAAAATCCGTTTTGGAGTCCTAGAAGACCATTAAGACAATTTTTAGACATCATTAAGACAATTTTTAGCCATGTCAGGTATTTATTTTTATCATCTTTTCCCCCTCCGAACATTAAAATCATTTACTCCGCTCGATACCGACCAAAATCTCTCCAATTTGGTCAATCGCCGCAGTTTGGTGGCAGATTAAATATATCTAAGTGGGGATGAACTTGAGTCAAAAATCGGTTTTGCCCCATTTTTGGGAGGGGAGGTGCTGAGTGGTCAGAAACGAAAATATTGTCCTTTTTCAGGCCAGTTAAAAGAAAATCAAAAGTTGTATAACATATCCAAAAATTAACTTCTTAATTCAATTAGGAGGGGAGAAATGAGGGGGTTTCCTCATTTTGACCCTGGGAAAGGGCTGTTCCTCTCCTATCGCCCCACCAAATTGAGTTAGGAAGTTGAAATTTGGTATGTACACTCAGTTGGAGCCCTAGATGTGCCTTTCGATGGTTTCGACTTTTTAGCTCGATTGCATCCCCTCACAGCCCCAAAAAAAGTAGTTTTTTAATAGGATTATCTCATTTTTTGAGTTTTTTGAGTTTATTTCTCACTAAACTCCTCTCCACATAGAGCTAGGAACTTGAAATTTTGTAGGTACATTTAATGGAACCCTAAATGTGTTTTTTGGGGGTCTTGACTTTTCAGCCCTATTCCCCCCCCCCCCCCCCCCCCCCCCCCCCACAGCTCCAAATATGTGGTTTTTTGGTGATTTCTTCTTATTTTTTGAGTTTGTTCCTCGCAGAACTCCGCTCCAAATTGAGCTAGGGGTTGGCATTGGATATGCCTTTTGGGGGTCTCGACTTTTCAGCCCCATTTCACCCCTTCACAACCCCAAATATGTGATTTTTTTGGTCGATTTTTCTACTTTTTAGAGTTTGTTCCTCGCATAACTCCCCTTCAAATTATGCACATTCATGCTCAATAATCAATTTTTATTTATATTTGCCTAGAACAGTCTTTATCTGGTATCAAATATGATTCCTCTATAAGATCAGCTAAAACTCTAAACCTCACCAGAACGGAATTGTAAAAATGAAACGTTTGGAAGTTGGCAATATAAAAAAATCCGTATGAAGACACATATATTTAATAAATTCCCCCTTCCATACTGAGTAAACGCAAACATATCTGTAGAATGTGTTGCATAATCACTACCTGGCAAGATTCTGTATTAAAGTAGGACACCCTGTATAAATTAGATCAATTTCTTTCCCTACAACGAATCGGATTACTTATCGCATATGAAATTGCTCGATGTTTAAAGAGGGGACGAAACATCTTGCGAATTTGTTTGGAGCCCTATCAACGAGACGACGTAACACGAAGTATTATCGAAATCGTACATCTCGTTTTCTCGTTTCGTGCACCATGCCTTATTCTTACGGCGAGGTACAAATGGTTATGCGTGAAATTAATAGCTGTTTACGAACGTCGCGTCGCAGTAGTAAGTACCTCGGCAACTTATCATACTCCGATTCCGGTATAAAAAATTAATAAAAATTTCCCGCCAACCTACACGAGCCATATGTAAATTAAGTCGTCGCTCTGGTACTGACAGGCGTATACTGGTACCATGTACATACGTACACGTAGGTACAAATAAATAACAGCTCGAAAATTTATCGATAAATTATTGTTTCTCGACGATGCGACGTCGATGACGACAACGTATACGACAAATTTACTTTTGTACCAACTACCAACGTACATAAATAGGTATAGAAGAAAATCTACTAGTGCTGGGGCAAAATTAACTCGATAATCAAACGAGCGAAACGTGAAGTTGGGGGAGGGGTGATATTAATGAGCTCTGTATGATATTTTTATTTATTGGCTCGAACGACTGCGAAAGTGATTCATTTTCATGGACATTCGCTGGTATCTGCAGTCGAATTAGATATTCGAAATCCTATTCCTATATCACGTAATTATCGTGTTGACGAGACGAATGTTTCCGCTAAATGTGGAAATTAATAGATGGTAATTATTGCGCGTGATGTATCGGTTGCGAATGTTTAACCCCCCCCCCTCCCCGGCCCTGTTCCAGCCTTTCCCTCGTGTTGAATTTCCGACCACGCTGTATAGGCTTCATTTTCGAGCGATTTTTTTTTTTTCGACGGTGTGGCTTAAAAGCGAGTATAATTTAGCCACATTTTACGTTCGATTTAAAAGAGCATCGAATGGAGGCGTAGACTGAGTAGTGGGCATAATTTAACTCTTTTTTGAAATAACCAAGTTTCGTGTAATTTATTTGTTGTCACCCATAAAATATGATTTTGAAAAAAAAATCTCAAGCCGGCCTAATCCTCAATTTTTATTATTATTTTTTTTTTTTTTGCAGATGAGTCATTAATCATCAAGAAAGCATCGAACAGCTTCATTGAGACGTCAATGGGTAAGTCGATGAACATTATATTTTACCGGTGCTCTTCTCTTCTTATGTCTAAATTTGAAGTAGAAACATAGCTAGTACAATTTTCAGCATCGAAAGATGTTTAATAACGCATTTTACAAATTTACAACAACAGTAGACCATCAAAATCCGGACAGTCAAAATCAAAATTGTTAAGATGTTGATGGCTTGGATGTTAATGGCCTTGATATTGGTGGTCAACTGTTCCAAGCTCTTAACATTTGGATCGTCAGCAGTTTGATTGTGTTCGACAAAAAAGTTTATTGTTATGAAAGAAATGCTAAGAAATTTTCAAAATTCCTAATATCGAAACTATATTACGAATTTTTTTCAAGTTACGTCACTTCAGATGAAATTTGGACTTCTGCTGAAACCAGAGAATTGATAGCATGAAGAATTTTTAAAATTTGCTTAACATTTTATCCTCCACATTCAAACTGATATTCAAAATGTTGGTAGTTCGGATATTGATGGTCAATTGTTGACAGTCCAGATCTTGATGGTCCACTATTGATGGCCAATTCTTGACAGTCCACAGTTCACCATCAACTATTAATGATCCAGTATTGATGGATCTAGACCGTTAAGAATTGATAGTCCAAATCTTAATAATGCGAATTTTGATGGTCCATTATTGTTGATCAACTCTTGGCAGTCTACTGTTGACCATCAACTAATAATAATCAGGGGTTGACAAATCTGAACCCTCAATAGTTGGATTATGTTCGAAGAAAAAGTTGAGTGTTATTAAAAAAAATGCCGAACAATTTTTCAAAATTCTGAATGTTTAAAAACATTACAGATGAAATTTGGACTTATGCTGGAGCATTCACCAATGGGAGATGGCCCTGGACATTTTCGAGCAATCAAGATCTTTTTGTCAAACAGCTCAATTTTGAAGGCTCATATTTGAAGATTAATTAGGCTAATTTAATAGAAATCCAAAATTGATATTCAAAATTCATCGGCAATTAACCATTAACAGTTGATCTTCAACTGTGAAAGTAAGTCGGGTTTTCCGATTTTGTTCAAAACTTTTTTGTGAATTCCCCTAGGTGTTCTAGTGAAGGAACCACCGTCAATTTGGTCCAAACCCTTCAAGGGGATGGGGGATAGCCCCGGTAATCTTCGATCAATCACAGTTTTTTGTCAAACAGCCCAATTTTTAAGGCTCATATTTCAAGATTGGTGAGACTTAGAATAAATCGGTTTGCTTAGTTTCACAAATAATTTAAAGGAGATTCGAAATCGATGGTCAAAATTTTAAAAGCTCAAAGTTGAACTTTTTAGATGAAAGCTCAACTTTTTATGATGAGTATAAAGGTTGAAAGCTACCATTTAAAAAATAAAATAAAATTACTGTATAGAGAGACCTTTTTATGCTCGTTTCAACGCACTGATTCTCAAAATGGGATCTCAACACCTTTAAGGAAAGAAAGGCCCACAATTTTGGGTAAAATTAAAAAAAAAGTGAAAAAAAAAAGAAGCATATAAATTTTTACTAAATTGAGCCTTTCTCAAATGGATAAACAAACAAAATAATTGCGTGCACAAACAAGCACGAACAAAGCAACAAAAGACCGCACAAACGAAATAATTGCATGCACAAATGAGCACTAACGAAGCACAAACGATTGACATCATTTTTAACTCCTACTCTTACATGGGCGTGCCTCACATGTCCCCAGCCCCGCCCAAGGTTTTTTAAAATCGCGATGGAAGGGATTGTGCACAAAGAAAATGATTGAGTGCACAAAGGAAGCATAAACCATTGGTACCACTCTCACCCCAAACTCATATGGGCGTGGCTGGGAACATGGAGCCAGTTAATTTGTTAAAACTAATGCGAAAAGTTGTATTCAAGGTATTTTTTCAGATTTTTAAGTGGTAGCTTTCAATCTTTATACTCATCATAAAAAGTTGAGCTTTCATCCCAAAAATTCAAATTTGAGCTTTCAAAATTTTGAATATCAATTTTGAATGTCCATTAAATCAGTCTAATTAATCTTGAAATATGAGCTTCCAAAATTGAGCTGTTTGACAAAAAAATATTGATTGCTCGAAAATGTCCAGGGCCATCTCCCATCTCCCTGAAGGGCTAGGATTGAAAAGACAGCGATTCCTTAACTAGATCACTGTGGGGAATTCACATTGAAATTTTGAGGAAAATAGGAAAACTCGAGTTACTTTTTCGATCTTTTTTATATGGAATGAGCCAGTACACAGTTGACGATCAATTATTGATGGTCTATTACTGATGGATCTAGATGATCAAGAGTTTACAGTCAAAATCTTGATGGTCTATTATTGAGTGCTCCAGCATAAGTCCAAATTTCATCTGTAATGTTTTTCAACATTCAGAATTTTGAAAAATTGTTCGACATTTTTTTTAATAACACTCAACTTTTTCTTTAAACTTAATGCAACAGTTGACGGTTCAGATCTATCAACGCTTGATCATTAGCAGTTGATTATCAACTGTGGACTGTCAAGAGCTGACCATCAATAGTGGACTGTCAAGAGTTGACCATCAATAGCGGACTGTCAAGAGTTGATCATCAATAGTGGGCTGTCAAGAGTTGATCATCAATAGTGGGCTGCCAAAAGTTGATGGTCAACAATGGACTGTCAAGACTTGACAAACAATAGTGGACTATCAACATTCGCATCATTAAGATTCGGACTGTCAACTCTTTAATGGTCGAGATCCATCAACACTGGATCATTAATAGTTGATAGTCAACTGTGGACTGTCAAGAGTTGATCGTTGATAGTGGACCGTCAAGAGTTTACTGTCAATAGTACACTGTCGAGAGTTGATCGTCATTAGGAGACTATCAAATGTTGACCCTCAATAGTGGACCATCAAGATCTGGACTGTCAACAGTGGACTGTCGAGAGTTGATCTTCATTAGGAGACTATCAAGTGTTGACCCTCAATAGTGGACCATCAAGATCTGGACTGTCAACAGCTGACCATCAATATTCGGACTACCATCATTTTGAACGTCAACTTAAATGTTATAAAAAAAAAATGCTGAGCAGATTTTCAAAATTCTTTACATTATTACTTCTCGGTTCCAGCCAAAGTCCAAATTTCACCTAAAGTGACATGACTTTTGAAAAATTCGTATTTTTTTTTTAAATTAGGAATTTTGAAAATTGCTTAGCATTTTTTTCATTACATTTAATTTTTTCTATCCAGAATAATCCAACTGTTAAAAATCCAGATGTTAGCAGCCCACAACAGATGACCATCAATGTTAAGGCCATCAAAATCCGAACAATCCGGATATTAACTGTCCGAATTTTGATGGTCCGTTGTTGACGCTAAAATTTAATGCACAAATTTGTACAGTACTCTATCAAACATCTTTCGACGTTGAAAATTCCAAAAATCAATTATCGTCTTTCTGAGAGTAACACAAAAAAATCCTCATTTTACTTGCGAACTCGAGTCCTCCCCCTGAATAAAATTAGAATACAAATTTCGTGTTGTACCTACCCTACATAAACTTTTATCTATAAATAGAAAATGTTTTCAAAGCTTCCATCCTACGTATACGAAACCTATCATTCGATATCGAATCGAAAAATGCTAATTTTAGTACCGAACAAAAGAACGAAGATTTTTAATTTGCGCCTTTCGCGAAAACTTTTCTATATTGTTTTATCGATCGAAGAAAGACATTTATAATTAATTAAATTTCGCTGTGCATTTCGAGTGTTTTCTTAATTAAAATAGAATTTTTATTATTTCGAATGGACGAAAATTGCCGATGGTTTGATATTCCAGTCCGGTGCGGTGTACCTAGTATCTTATCTGGGCTATGTGGCGATATATTTTCGTATACACATCGGCACGGTTTATACAACAATACGTATTCACGTGGGGTACCTTTCATTCGTATAGAAATAATTTGCTTTTCATTGAAAAGCACGCCGAAGACGACATATATAAATGGGAAGAAAAGCTCCGAGAATGCGTAACCGAGCTGGGAACTGAATCGCAGTGAAAGGGGTGAAAGGCTTTGAAACAAGTTCTAGTTTGAATACGACCAACCGTATGTGTATTATAATAAAGACGAATGATTGGTGTATGGGCGAGATGAAGACGACGGGAGAGAAAGCTTTCTTTGGTTTTGTAGGTATTTTGTCCTCCTTCATCTTCGTCGTTGTCGTCGGTGAACCTACATAGTACCTATAATTGGGTCGAATACATCTTCGGTCTTCTTATAGTTGTCCCAATGCAAGGGCAAGATGATGGTAGTAAAAGCGTAAACAAGGGTGCAGTATACCTATTTCTTTATGTGTGTAAGGAGGCTCTCCTTGTAGCTTTATACGTATGCTATTTGTGTAGTACCTGCGATCTATTATATTCGAAGATGAATCTTTGTGTTATTTTTATCCAATCAGTGATTTTCTTTACAAAATATAATCTAATTAGAATGCCTGAATGTAGAAAAGAGGTCAAACAGTTGGCTATTTTCAATTTATTTTTTCACCGTCGTATGCTCGTTTTTAACCCTGATTATGTAGTTTTATGACCAACGTGGTTCAAATCTGAGTATGATATTGGTCAGAATTATCACTTCGTAAGAATTCTTTCCTATCTTCAAAGTACCCCAAAGAACTGGCGAGCCTTATTTTTATGTCATATTCTCAAAGAAGACAACCAGGCTATTACGATCTATATACTTACCCATAAGGGAGAAGAGGTTGGCATCTACAAATACCGTTTTGGGAACTTAAAAGACCATTAAGATCAGTTTCAAGAGACTCTATAGCTATTAGTGAAATATCATTGTTAAGCATATTCATAATTTTTCTCCTCGTGGGGGGGGGGGGCTCTGAAAAATATGCTTCGGAGGTTGTCTTCTTCTCTGCCAGTTTTAGATATACTTTTTAAAAACTTGATATGATAGGTGAAAGGCTGAAGGTACCTAAGGGTAGTGTTGTGGAATTTTTTCAAATTTTTCAGCCCCTAAATTTGATATTAAAATGAACTTTAAAAGTTTTGGGAAGGTTTTTAAGGCACTCTTTCTGAGCTGACAACTCAATAACATTTTCTCTTATTAGGATGCTGGTCCCCTCTATAGCGTTTAAAACCAGTGTTATTTGGCCTGAACAAATAGCGTTTAACGATGAAAAAAAATGGGTTTTTGAGCTGAAGAGGTGAGGGGAAGGAGCGATATCAACACCAACGCCGACTAAAATTGCTTTAATTTCGCCAATAGGTGTAGGTTGATGCCATATTACATATATATGAATGGAGATGACATTGGACCAAAATTCAGTCATGTCTAAATTAGGAGGAGCGGATACTGATGGGAAAAAAATCTCAAAAATTGTTCTTTTTTAACCAATTGATAGAGAATTAAAGTTGCACATTATATCTAAAAATCAGCCTCTTAGGTCAATTGGGAGGGGAGATATGGTGGGTTTTCTTCAATTTTTTGACTGTTCCATCCCTATCTCCCCCTCAATTGAGAATCAAAATTTAAAAAAATAAATTATAAAATTGTTTTATGAAAAAAAAAAATATACCAATTCCACATGGTAAATTTCAGTTCTATTTGGAAGCACTTGAAGAGGAAAATTGCGGTTTTAAAATTCTGAACTGGTAAAAATTCTTTCCCTCTACCTTTTGTAAATGCTTCCAAGTGTTGAGTTTTGCTTATGTTGTAAAACTTTCGATTCTTCATCAATTTACTCAAAAATAGACTTTTTTTTTGTTGGTTTTACTTCCTATTCACCCCTAAAAATTTTTTAGACATACCTTAATTTTGACCCAAGGTTTACCAGAGTCTTGTTTCTTCAATTTGTCCCCCCCCCCCCCATTAAACATACTTAGCAGAATTGTGCAGTTTTGGTGAGAATTCAACGGAGTTAATAATTTCTGAATTAAAAAAAATTACAGAAAAACTCAAAAAACTCAAAAAATTGACCAAAAAAATCACACATTTGGGGTTGTGAAGGAGTGAAATGGGACTGAAACGTCAAGACCGCCAAAAGGCACATCTATGGTGCCTACTAAATATATACCTAATTTCAGCTTCCTAGCTCTATTTGGAAGAGAATTATGCGAGGAACAAACAAAAAACTCAAAAAATGAGAAAACCTGACCCAAAAACCACATTTTCAGTGCTGTGAGAGAATGCAATGCAGCTGAAAAGTCAGTATCCTCAAAAGGCACATCTAAGGCTCGTACTGAATGTACATACCAAATTTCAACTTCCTAGCTCATTTTGGTGGGGAGATAG